>JAULUF010000015.1:36457500-36480000 GCA_031834385.1 Semotilus atromaculatus | reverse complement strand
TTCTTTCTAACTAATCTATCTATCTATCTTTCTTTCTAACTAATCTATCTATCTTTCTTTCTAACTACTTTATCTTTATTTCTAACTAATCTATCGTTCTTTATTCCTTTCTTTCTTTCTTACTAATCTATCTTTCTTTCTTTCTAACCAATCTATCATTCTTTCTTTCTTTCTAACTAATCTTTCTTTCTTTCTAACTAATCTATCTATCTTTCTTTCTAACTAATCTATCTTTCTTTCTTTCTAACTAATCTATCTTTTTTTTCTAACTAATCTATCTATCTTTCTTTCTAACTAATATATCTTTCTTTCTTTCTAACTAATCTATCTTTCTTTCTTTCTAACTAATCTATCTATCTATCTATCTATCTATCTATCTATCTATCTATCTATCTATCTATCTATCTTTCTTTCTAACTAATCTATCTCTTTCTTTCTAACTAACTAGTCTTTCTAACTAATCTATCTTTCTTTCTTTCTTTCTTTCTAACTAATCTATGTTTCTTTCTTTCTAACTAATCCATCTTTCTTTATATCTTTCTTACTAACTAATCTATCTTTCTTTCTAACCAATCTTTCTTTCTTTCTTTCTTTCTTTTTTCATTCTTTCTAACTAATCTATCTTTCTTTCTTTCTTTCTAACTAATCTATCTTTCTTTCTAACTAATCTATCTATCTTTCTTTCTAACTAATCTATCTTTCTTTCTTTCTAACTAATCTATCTATCTATCTATCTTTCTAACTAATCTATCTTTCTAACTAATCTATCTTTCTTTCTAACTAATCTATCTATCTTTCTTTTTAACTATTCTATCTTTCTTTCTTTCTAACTAATCTATCTATCTATCTATCTTTCTAACTAATCTATCTTTCTTTCTTTCTAACTGATCTATCTTTCTTTTTCTTTCTAACTAATCTATCTTTCTTTCTTTCTAACTAATCTTTCTTTCTTTCTTACTAATCTATCTTTCTTTCTTTTTTTTTCTAACTAATCTATCTTTCTTTCTTACTAATATTTTTTTCTTTCTTTCTTTCTAACTAATCTATCTTTCTAACTAATCTTTCTTTCTTTCTTTCTTTTTAATTTACTTTCTTTCTTTCTTTCTTTCTAACCAATCTATCTTTCTTTCTTTCTAACTAATCTATCTTTCTTTTTCTTTGTAACTAATCTATCTTTCTTTCTTTCTAACTAATCTTTCTTTCTTTCTTACTAATCTTTTTTTCTTTCTTTCTTTCTAACTAATCTATCTATCTTTCTTTCTTTCTTTCTTTTTAATTAACTTTATTTATTTCTTTCTTTCTAACTAATCTATCTTTCTTTCTAACTAATCTATCTTTCTTTTTCTTTCTAACTAATCTATCTTTCTTTCTTTCTTTCTAACTAATCTATCTTTCTCACTAATCTATCTTTCTTTCTTTCTTTCTTACTAATATATCTTTCTTTCCTTTTTTCTTTCTAACTAATCTATCTTTCTTTCTTTCTTACTAATCTTTTTTTCTTTCTTTTTTTCTAACTAATCTATCTATCTTTCATTCTTTCTTTCTAACTAATCTTTTTTTTCTTTCTTTCTAACTAATCTATCTTTCTTTCTTTCTAACTTATCTATATTTCTTTCTTTCTTTCTTTCTTTCTTTCTAACTAACTAATCTATCTTTCTTTCTTACTAATCTTTTTTTCTTTCTTTCTTTCTTTCTAACTAATCTATCCTTCTAACTAATCTTTCTTTCTTTCTTTTTAATTAACTTTTTTTCTTTCTTTCTTTCTAACTAATCTATCTATCTTTCTTTCTACCTAATCTATATTTCTTTTTTTCTTTTTAATTATCTTTCTTTCTTTCTTTCTAACTAATCTATCTTTCTTTCTTTCTAACTAATCTATCTTTCTTTCTTTCTAACTAATCTATCTTTCTTTTTCTTTCTAACTAATCTCTTTCTTTCTAACTAATCTATCTTTCTTTCTCACTAATCTTTTTTCTTTCTTTCTTTCTAACTAATCTATCTATCTCACTAATCTATCTTTCTTCCTTTCTTTCTTACTAATCTATCTTTCTTTCCTTTTTTCTTTCTAACTAATCTATCTTTCTTTCTTTCTTACTAATCTTTTTTTCTTTCTTTCTAACTAATCCATCTTTCTTTCTCTCTAACTAATCTATCTTTCTTTCTCACTAATCTTTTTTCTTTCTTTCTTTCTAACTAATCTATCTATCTCACTAATCTATCTTTCTTCCTTTCTTTCTTACTAATCTATCTTTCTTTCCTTTTTTCTTTCTAACTAATCTATCTTTCTTTCTTTCTAACTAATCTTTTTTCTTTCTTTCTAACTAATCCATCTTTCTTTCTTTCTAACTAATCTATCTTTCTTTCTTTCTAACTTATCTATATTTCTTTCTTTCTTTCTCTTTCTTTCTTTCTTTCTTTCTTTCTTTCTAACTAATCTATCTTTCTTTCTTACTAATCTTTTTTTCTTTCTTTCTTTCTAACTAATCTATCTTTCTAACTAATCTTTCTTTCTTTCTTTTTAATTAACTTTCTTTCTTTCTAACTAATCTATCTATCTTTCTATCTTTCTTTCTACCTAATCTATCTTTCTTTCTTTCTTTTTAATTAACTTTCTTTCTTTCATTCTTTCTTTCTTTCTAACTAATTTATCTTTCTTTCTTTCTAACTAATCTATCTTTCTTTTTCTTACTAACTAATCTTTCTTTCTTTCTTTCTAACTAATCTATCTTTCTTTCTCACTAATCTTTCTTTCTTTCTTTCTTTCTAACTAATTTATCTTTCTTTCTTTCTAACTAATCTATCTTTCTTTTTCTTACTAACTAATCTTTCTTTCTTTCTTTCTAACTAATCTATCTTTCTTTCTCACTAATCTTTTTTTCTTTCTTTCTTTCTTACTAATCTATCTTTCTTTCCTTTTTTCTTTCTAACTAATCTATCTTTCTTTCTTACTAATCTTTTTTTCTTTCTTTTTTCTAACTAATCTATGTTTCTTTCTTTCTAACTAATCTTTTTTTCTTTCTTTCTAACTAATCTATCTTTCTTTCTTTCTTTCTTTCTTACTAATCTTTTTTTCTTTCTTTCTTTCTAACTAATCTATCTTTCTAACTAATCTTTCTTTGTTTCTTTTTAATTAACTTTCTTTCTTTCTTTCTTTCTTTCTAACTAATCTATCTTTCTTTCTTTCTAACTAATCTATCTTTCTTTTTCTTTCTAACTAATCTCTTTCTTTCTTTCTTTCTTTCTAACTAATCTATCTTTCTTTCTTTCTTTCTTTCTAACTAATCTTTTTTCTTTCTTTCTAACTAATCCATCTTTCTTTCTTTCTAACTAATCTATCTTTCTTTCTTTCTAACTTATCTATATTTCTTTCTTTCTTTCTCTTTCTCTTTCTCTTTCTCTTTCTCTTTCTCTTTCTCTTTCTTTCTTTCTTTCTTTCTTTCTTTCTAACTAATCTATCTTTCTTTCTTACTAATCTTTTTTTCTTTCTTTCTTTCTAACTAATCTATCTTTCTAACTAATCTTTCTTTCTTTCTCTTTAATTAACTTTCTTTCTTTCTTTCTAACTAATCTATCTATCTTTCTATCTTTCTTTCTACCTAATCTATCTTTCTTTCTTTCTTTTTAATTAACTTTCTTTCTTTCTTTCTTTCTTTCTTTCTTTCTTTCTAACTAATCTATCTTTCTTTCTTTCTAAATAAAAACTCTTTCTTTTTCTTTCTAACTAATCTATCTATCTTTCTATCTTTCTTTCTACCTAATCTATCTTTCTTTCTTTCTTTCTTTTTAATTAACTTTCTTTCTTTCTTTCTTTCTTTCTTTCTAACTAATCTATCTTTCTTTCTCACTAATCTCTTTTTCTTTCTTTCTTTCTAACTAATCTATCTATCTTTCTATCTTTCTTACTATTCAATCTTTCTTTCTTTCTTACTAATTTATCTTTCTTTCTTTCTTTCTTACTAATCTATCTTTCTTTCCTTTTTTCTTTCTAACTAATCTTTCTTTCTTTCTTTCTTTCTAACTAATCTATCTTTCTTTCTTTCTTTCTTTCTTTCTTTCTTTCTTTCTCACTAATCTTTTTTTCTTTCTTTCTAACTAATCTATCTATCTTTCTATCTTTCTTACTAATCAATCTTTCTTTCTTTCTTACTAATTTATCTTTCTTTCTTACTAATCTTTTTTTCTTTCTTTCTAACTAATCTATCTTTCTTTCTTTCTAACTTATCTATATTTCTTTCTTTCTTTCTTTCTTACTAATCTATCTTTCTTTCTAACTAATCTCTTTCTTTCTTTCTTTCTAACTAATCTATCTTTCTTTCTTTCTTACTAATCTTTTTTTCTTTCTTTTTTCTAACTAATCTATCTTTCTTTCTTTCTTTCTAACTAATCTTTTTTTCTTTCTTTCTTTCTAACTTATCTATATTTCTTTCTTTCTTTCTTTCTAACTAATCTATCTTTCTTTCTTTCTTTCTTTCTAACTAATCTATCTTTCTTTCTTTCTTACTAATCTTTTTTTCTTTCTTTCTAACTAATCTATCTTTCTTTCTTTCTTACTAAACTATAAACTAATTAAACTTTAAACTTCTTTAAACTTCTTCAAACTTATTGGTCCAAACTTTCACAAGCCAACTTAAAGTTTGTCTCGACGAACTTTTTCTAGTTATTATTCTTCTTCTTCTTCTTATTTTTCTTACCCAAAAAATTCTGACTCTAACTCGTCCTAGAGCTTTAACTCTACAAACTCCAAACTCGGGTCAGACCTTCAGACTGTTCTGACTCGGTGTGCTATATCTTTTCAAACTGATTTGACTTTCAGATTTCTTAAAAATTAATATTAAAAATCATAAAAATCCCATTGACTTTCATTGCAACAGTTCAAATTGAGCCAAGACTACGGTGGCCCAGTAGTGAACAACACAAAAACTCAAATCTAAACTCCCTGAAGCCCTAGATTCAATTAAACTACCATTCTATATGTACTAATGAACTTTATCTATCTATCTATCTATCTATCTATCTATCTATCTATCTATCTTTCTAACTTATCTTTCTTTCTTTCTAACTAATCTTTCTTTCTTTCTACCTAATCTTTCTTTATTTCTTTCTTTCTTACTAATCTATCTTTCTTTCAAACTAATCTTTCTTTCTTTCAAACTAATCTTTCTTTCTTTCTAACTAATATTTATTTCTTGCTAACTGATCTATCTTTCTTTCTTTCTAACTAATCTTTCTTTCTTTCTAACTAATCTATCTTTCTTCTTTCTAACTAATCTATCTTTCTTTCTAACTAATCTACCTTACTTTCTTTCTAACTAATCTATCTTTCTTTCTAACTAATCTATCTATCTTTCTTTCTTTCTAACTACTCTATCTTTCTTTCATTCTAACTTTTCTTTCTTTCTAACTAATCTATCTATCTTTCTAACTAATCTCTTTCTTTCTAACCAATCTTTCATTCTTTCTTTCTTACTTTCTTTTATTCTTTCTTTCTAACTAATCTATCTTTTTTCTTTCTAACTAATCTTTCTTTCTTTCTAACTAATCTATCTATCTTTCTTTCTTTCTAACTAATCTATCTATCTTTCTTTCATTCTAACTAATCTTTTCTTTCTTTCTAACTAATCTCTATCTTTCAAACTAATCTATCTTTCTTTCTAACCAATTTTTCTTTCTTTCTTTCTTTCTTTTTTTCTTTCTAACTAATCTATCTATCTTTCTTTCTAACTAATCTTTCTTTCTTTCTAACTAATCTTTCTTTCTTTCTAACTAATCTATCTTTCTTTCTTTCTAAATAATCTATCTTTCTAACTAATCTATCTATCTATCTTTCTTTCTAACTAATCTATCTATCTTTCTTTCTAACTACTTTATCTTTATTTCTAACTAATCTATCGTTCTTTATTCCTTTCTTTCTTTCTTACTAATCTATCTTTCTTTCTTTCTAACCAATCTATCATTCTTTCTTTCTTTCTAACTAATCTTTCTTTCTTTCTAACTAATCTATCTATCTTTCTTTCTAACTAATCTATCTTTCTTTCTTTCTAACTAATCTATCTTTTTTTTCTAACTAATCTATCTATCTTTCTTTCTAACTAATATATCTTTCTTTCTTTCTAACTAATCTATCTTTCTTTCTTTCTAACTAATCTATCTATCTATCTATCTATCTTTCTTTCTAACTAATCTATCTCTTTCTTTCTAACTAACTAGTCTTTCTAACTAATCTATCTTTCTTTCTTTCTTTCTAACTAATCTATGTTTCTTTCTTTCTAACTAATCCATCTTTCTTTATATCTTTCTTACTAACTAATCTATCTTTCTTTCTAACCAATCTTTCTTTCTTTCTTTCTTTTTTCATTCTTTCTAACTAATCTATCTTTCTTTCTTTCTAACTAATCTATCTTTCTTTCTAACTAATCTATCTATCTTTCTTTCTAACTAATCTATCTTTCTTTCTTTCTAACTAATCTATCTATCTATCTATCTATCTATCTTTCTAACTAATCTATCTTTCTTTCTAACTAATCTATCTTTCTTTCTAACTAATCTATCTATCTTTCTTTCTAACTAATCTATCTTTCTTTCTTTCTAACTAATCTATCTATCTATCTATCTTTCTAACTAATCTATCTTTCTTTCTAACTAATCTATCTTTCTTTCTAACTAATCTTTCTTTCTTTCTAACTAATCTATCTTTCTTTCTTTCTTTCTAACTAATCTATGTTTCTTTCTTTCTAACTAATCTATCTTTCTTTCTATCTTTCTAACTAATCTATCTTTCTTTCTAACCAATCTTTCTTTCTTTCTTTCTTTCTTTCTTTCTTTCTTTCTAACTAATCTATCTTTTTTCTTTCTAACTAATCTATCTATCTTTCTTTCTAACTAATCTTTCTTTCTTTCTAACCAATCTATCTTTCTTTCTAACTAATCTTTCTTTCTTTCTTTCTAACTTATCTATCTATCTTTCTAACTAATCTATCTTTCTTTCTTTCTAACTAATCTATCTTTCTTTCTAACTAATCTATCTTACTTTCTAACTAATTTATCTTTCTTTCTTTCTAACTAATCTATCTTTCTTTTTTTCTAACTAATCTATCTTTCTTTCTATCAAATCCATCTTTCTTTGTTTTTTAAATAATCTATCTTTCTTTATTTCTAACTAAGTTATCTTTCTTTCTAACTAATCTATCTTTCTTTCTAACTAATCTATCTTTCTTTCTAACAAATCTCTTTCTTTGTTTTTTAACTAATCTATCTTTCTTTCTAACTAATTTATCTTTCTTTCTAACTAATCTATCTTTCTTTCTAACTAATCTATCTTTCTTTCTTTCTAATCTATCTTTCTTTCTTTCTAACTAAT
Organism: Semotilus atromaculatus; assembly: GCA_031834385.1. Lineage (NCBI taxonomy): Eukaryota > Metazoa > Chordata > Actinopteri > Cypriniformes > Leuciscidae > Semotilus > Semotilus atromaculatus. The sequence continues at coordinate 36,472,643 of JAULUF010000015.1, read as the reverse complement.
CTATCTTACTTTCTTTCTTTCTTTTTAATTAACTTTCTTTCTTTCTTTCTAACTAATCTATCTTTCTTTCTTTCTAACTGATCTATCTTTCTTTTTCTTTCTAACTAATCTATCTTTCTTTCTTTCTAACTAATCTTTCTTTCTTTCTTACTAATCTATCTTTCTTTCTTTCTTTCTAACTAATCTATCTTTCTTACTAATATTTTTTTCTTTCTTTCTTTCTAACTAATCTATCTTTCTAACTAATCTTTCTTTCTTTCTTTCTTTTTAATTAACTTTCTTTCTTTCTTTCTTTCTAACCAATCTATCTTTCTTTCTTTCTAACTAATCTATCTTTCTTTTTCTTTGTAACTAATCTATCTTTCTTTCTTTCTAACTAATCTTTCTTTCTTTCTTACTAATCTTTTTTTCTTTCTTTCTTTCTAACTAATCTATCTATCTTTCTTTCTTTTTAATTAACTTTATTTATTTCTTTCTAACTAATCTATCTTTCTTTCTAACTAATCTATCTTTCTTTTTCTTTCTAACTAATCTATCTTTCTTTCTTTCTTTCTAACTAATCTATCTTTCTCACTAATCTCTTTCTTTCTTTCTTTCTTACTAATATATCTTTCTTTCCTTTTTTCTTTCTAACTAATCTATCTTTCTTTCTTTCTTACTAATCTTTTTTTCTTTTTTTCTAACTAATCTATCTATCTTTCATTCTTTCTTTCTAACTAATCTTTTTTTCTTTCTTTCTAACTAATCTATCTTTCTTTCTTTCTAACTTATCTATATTTCTTTCTTTCTTTATTTCTTTCTAACTAACTAATCTATCTTTCTTTCTTACTAATCTTTTTTTCTTTCTTTCTTTCTTTCTTTCTAACTAATCTATCCTTCTAACTAATCTTTCTTTCTTTCTTTTTAATTAACTTTCTTTCTTTCTTTCTAACTAATCTATCTATCTTTCTTTCTACCTAATCTATATTTCTTTTTTTCTTTTTAATTAACTTTCTTTCTTTCTTTCTTTCTTTCTAACTAATCTATCTTTCTTTCTTTCTAACTAATCTATCTTTCTTTTTCTTTCTAACTAATCTCTTTCTTTCTAACTAATCTATCTTTCTTTCTCACTAATCTTTTTTCTTTCTTTCTTTCTAACTAATCTATCTATCTCACTAATCTATCTTTCTTCCTTTCTTTCTTACTAATCTATCTTTCTTTCCTTTTTTCTTTCTAACTAATCTATCTTTCTTTCTTACTAATCTTTTTTTTTTCTTTCTAACTAATCCATCTTTCTTTCTCTCTAACTAATCTATCTTTCTTTCTCACTAATCTTTTTTCTTTCTTTCTTTCTAACTAATCTATCTATCTCACTAATCTATCTTTCTTCCTTTCTTTCTTACTAATCTATCTTTCTTTCCTTTTTTCTTTCTAACTAATCTATCTTTCTTTCTTTCTAACTAATCTTTTTTCTTTCTTTCTAACTAATCCATCTTTCTTTCTTTCTAACTAATCTATCTTTCTTTCTTTCTAACTTATCTATATTTCTTTCTTTCTCTTTCTTTCTTTCTTTCTTTCTTTCTTTCTTTCTTTCTAACTAATCTATCTTTCTTTCTTACTAATCTTTTTTTCTTTCTTTCTTTCTAACTAATCTATCTTTCTAACTAATCTTTCTTTCTTTCTTTTTAATTAACTTTCTTTCTTTCTTTCTAACTAATCTATCTATCTTTCTATCTTTCTTTCTACCTAATCTATCTTTCTTTCTTTCTTTTTAATTAACTTTCTTTCTTTCTTTCTTTCTTTCTAACTAATTTATCTTTCTTTCTTTCTAACTAATCTATCTTTCTTTTTCTTACTAACTAATCTTTCTTTCTTTCTAACTAATCTATCTTTCTTTCTCACTAATCTTTTTTTCTTTCTTTCTTTCTTACTAATCTATCTTTCTTTCCTTTTTTCTTTCTAACTAATCTATCTTTCTTTCTTACTAATCTTTTTTTCTTTCTTTTTTCTAACTAATCTATGTTTCTTTCTTTCTAACTAATCTTTTTTTCTTTCTTTCTAACTAATCTATCTTTCTTTCTTTCTTTCTTTCTTACTAATCTTTTTTTCTTTCTTTCTTTCTAACTAATCTATCTTTCTAACTAATCTTTCTTTCTTTCTTTTTAATTAACTTTCTTTCTTTCTTTCTTTCTTTCTAACTGATCTATCTTTCTTTCTTTCTAACTAATCTATCTTTCTTTTTCTTTCTAACTAATCTCTTTCTTTCTTTCTTTCTTTCTAACTAATCTATCTTTCTTTCTTTCTTTCTAACTAATCTTTTTTCTTTCTTTCTAACTAATCCATATTTCTTTCTTTCTAACTAATCTATCTTTCTTTCTTTCTAACTTATCTATATTTCTTTCTTTCTCTTTCTTTCTTTCTTTCTTTCTTTCTAACTAATCTATCTTTCTTTCTTACTAATATTTTTTTCTTTCTTTCTAACTAATCTATCTTTCTAACTAATCTTCTTTCTTTCTCTTTAATTAATTTTCTTTCTTTCTTTCTAACTAATCTATCTATCTTTCTATCTTTCTTTCTACCTAATCTATCTTTCTTTCTTTCTTTTTAATTAACTTTCTTTCTTTCTTTCTTTCTTTCTTTCTAACTAATCTATCTTTCTTTCTTTCTAAATAAAAACTATCTTTCTTTTTCTTTCTAACTAATCTATCTATCTTTCTATCTTTCTTTCTACCTAATCTATCTTTCTTTCTTTCTTTTTAATTAACTTTCTTTCTTTCTTTCTTTCTTTCTAACTAATCTATCTTTCTTTCTCACTAATCTCTTTTTCTTTCTTTCTTTCTAACTAATCTATCTATCTTTCTATCTTTCTTACTAATCAATCTTTCTTTCTTTCTTACTAATTTATCTTTCTTTCTTTCTTTCTTACTAATCTATCTTTCTTTCCTTTTTTCTTTCTAACTAATCTTTCTTTCTTTCTTTCTAACTAATCTATCTTTCTTTCTTTCTTTCTTTCTTTCTCACTAATCTTTTTTTCTTTCTTTCTAACTAATCTATCTATCTTTCTATCTTTCTTACTAATCAATCTTTCTTTCTTACTAATTTATCTTTCTTTCTTTCTTTCTTACTAATCTTTTTTTCTTTCTTTCTTTCTAACTAATCTATCTTTCTTTCTTTCTAACTTATCTATATTTCTTTCTTTCTTTCTTTCTTACTAATCTATCTTTCTTTCTAACTAATCTCTTTCTTTCTTTCTTTCTAACTAATCTATCTTTCTTTCTTTCTTTCTTACTAATCTTTTTTTCTTTCTTTTTTCTAACTAATCTATCTTTCTTTCTTTCTTTCTAACTAATCTTTTTTTCTTTCTTTCTTTCTAACTTATCTATATTTCTTTCTTTCTTTCTTACTAATCTATCTTTCTTTCTAACTAATCTATCTTTCTTTCTTTCTTTCTTTCTTACTAATCTATCTTTCTTTCTAACTAATCTCTTTCTTTCTTTCTTTCTAACTAATCTATCTTTCTTTCTTTCTTTCTTACTAATCTTTTTTTCTTTCTTTTTTCTAACTAATCTATCTTTCTTTCTTTCTTTCTAACTAATCTTTTTTTCTTTCTTTCTTTCTAACTTATCTATATTTCTTTCTTTCTTTCTTACTAATCTATCTTTCTTTCTAACTAATCTATCTTTCTTTCTTTCTTTCTTTCTAACTAATCTATCTTTCTTTCTTTCTTACTAATCTTTTTTTCTTTCTTTCTAACTAATCTATCTTTCTTTCTTTCTTACTAAACTATAAACTAATTAAACTTTAAACTTCTTTAAACTTCTTCAAACTTATTGGTCCAAACTTTCACAAGCCAACTTAAAGTTTGTCTCGACGAACTTTTTCTAGTTAAGTTGGCTTGGAAAAGCCAACTTACTGAAATCCTATTTAAACTTATTAAGTTGGCTTGGAAAAGCCAACTTACTGAAATCCTATTTAAACTTATTATTATTCTTCTTCTTCTTCTTCTTCTTATTTTTCTTACCCAAAAAATTCTGACTCTAACTCGTCCTAGAGCTTTAACTCTACAAACTCCAAACTCGGGTCAGACCTTCAGACTGTTCTGACTCGGTGTGCTATATCTTTTCAAACTGATTTGACTTTCAGATTTCTTAAAAATTAATATTAAAAATCATAAAAATCCCATTGACTTTCATTGCAACAGTTCAAATTGAGCCAAGACTACGGTGGCCCAGCAGTGGACACCAAATAAACTCAAATCTAAACTCCCTGAAGCCCTAGATTCAATTAAACTACCATTCTATATGTACTAATGAACTTTATCTATCTATCTATCTATCTATCTATCTATCTATCTATCTATCTATCTATCTATCTATCTATCTATCTATCTATCTTTCTAACTTATCTTTCTTTCTTTCTAACTAATCTTTCTTTCTTTCTACCTAATCTTTCTTTATTTCTTTCTTTCTTACTAATCTATCTTTCTTTCAAACTAATCTTTCTTTCTTTCAAACTAATCTTTCTTTCTTTCTAACTAATATTTCTTTCTTGCTAACTGATCTATCTTTCTTTCTTTCTAACTAATCTTTCTTTCTTTCTAACTATTCTATCTTTCTTCTTTCTAACTAATCTATCTTTCTTTCTAACTAATCTACCTTACTTTCTTTCTAACTAATCTATCTTTCTTTCTAACTAATCTATCTATCTTTCTTTCTTTCTAACTACTCTATCTTTCTTTCATTCTAACTTTTCTTTCTTTCTAACTAATCTATCTATCTTTCTAACTAATCTCTTTCTTTCTAACCAATCTTTCATTATTTCTTTCTTACTTTCTTTTATTCTTTCTTTCTAACTAATCTATCTTTTTTCTTTCTAACTAATCTTTCTTTCTTTCTAACTAATCTATCTATCTTTCTTTCTTTCTAACTAATCTATCTATCTTTCTTTCATTCTAACTAATCTTTTCTTTCTTTCTAACTAATCTCTATCTTTCAAACTAATCTATCTTTCTTTCTAACCAATTTTTCTTTCTTTCTTTCTTTCTTTTTTTCTTTCTAACTAATCTATCTATCTTTCTTTCTAACTAATCTTTCTTTCTTTCTAACTAATCTTTCTTTCTTTCTAACTAATCTATCTTTCTTTCTTTCTAAATAATCTATCTTTCTTTCTAACTAATCTATCTATCTATCTTTCTTTCTAACTAATCTATCTATCTTTCTTTCTAACTACTTTATCTTTATTTCTAACTAATCTATCGTTCTTTATTCCTTTCTTTCTTTCTTACTAATCTATCTTTCTTTCTTTCTAACCAATCTATCATTCTTTCTTTCTTTCTAACTAATCTTTCTTTCTTTCTAACTAATCTGTCTATCTTTCTTTCTAACTAATCTATCTTTCTTTCTTTCTAACTAATCTATCTTTTTTTTCTAACTAATCTATCTATCTTTCTTTCTAACTAATATATCTTTCTTTCTTTCTAACTAATCTATCTTTCTTTCTTTCTAACTAATCTATCTATCTATCTATCTATCTATCTATCTATCTATCTATCTATCTATCTTTCTTTCTAACTAATCTATCTCTTTCTTTCTAACTAACTAGTCTTTCTAACTAATCTATCTTTCTTTCTTTCTTTCTTTCTAACTAATCTATGTTTCTTTCTTTCTAACTAATCCATCTTTCTTTATATCTTTCTTACTAACTAATCTATCTTTCTTTCTAACCAATCTTTCTTTCTTTCTTTCTTTCTTTTTTCATTCTTTCTAACTAATCTATCTTTCTTTCTTTCTTTCTAACTAATCTATCTTTCTTTCTAACTAATCTATCTATCTTTCTTTCTAACTAATCTATCTTTCTTTCTTTCTAACTAATCTATCTATCTATCTATCTTTCTAACTAATCTATCTTTCTAACTAATCTATCTTTCTTTCTAACTAATCTATCTATCTTTCTTTTTAACTATTCTATCTTTCTTTCTTTCTAACTAATCTATCTATCTATCTATCTTTCTAACTAATCTATCTTTCTTTCTAACTAATCTATCTTTCTTTCTTTCTAACTAACTAATCTTTCTTTCTTTCTAACTAATCTATCTTTCTTTCTTTCTTTCTTTCTTTCTAACTAATCTATGTTTCTTTCTTTCTAACTAATCTATCTTTCTTTCTATCTTTCTAACTAATCTATCTTTCTTTGTAACCAATCTTTCTTTCTTTCTTTCTTACTTTCTTTCTTTCTAACTAATCTATCTTTTTTCTTTCTAACTAATCTATCTATCTTTCTTTCTAACTAATCTTTCTTTCTTTCTAACCAATCTATCTTTCTTTCTTTCTAACTAATCTTTCTTTCTTTCTTTCTAACTTATCTATCTATCTTTCTAACTAATCTATCTTTCTTTCTTTCTAACTAATCTATCTTTCTTTCTAACTAATCTATCTTACTTTCTAACTAATTTATATTTCTTTCTTTCTAACTAATCTATCTTTCTTTTTTTCTAACTAATCTATCTTTCTAGCTAATCTATCTTTCTTTCTATCAAATCCATCTTTCTTTGTTTTTTAAATAATCTATCTTTCTTTATTTCTAACTAAGTTATCTTTCTTTCTAACTAATCTATCTTTCTTTCTAACTAATCTATCTTTCTAACTAATCTATCTTTCTTTCTAACAAATCTCTTTCTTTGTTTTTTAACTAATCTATCTTTCTTTCTAACTAATTTATCTTTCTTTCTAACTAATCTATCTTTCTTTCTAACTAATCTATCTTTCTTTCTTTCTAATCTATATTTCTTTCTTTCTAACTAATCTATCTTACTTTCTTTCTTTCTTTTTAATTAACTTTCTTTCTTTCTTTCTAACTAATCTATCTTTCTTTCTTTCTAACTGATCTATCTTTCTTTTTCTTTCTAACTAATCTATCTTTCTTTCTTTCTAACTAATCTTTCTTTCTTTCTTACTAATCTATCTTTCTTTCTTTCTTTCTAACTAATCTATCTTTCTTTCTTACTAATATTTTTTTCTTTCTTTCTTTCTAACTAATCTATCTTTCTAACTAATCTTTCTTTCTTTCTTTCTTTTTAATTTACTTTCTTTCTTTCTTTCTTTCTAACCAATCTATCTTTCTTTCTTTCTAACTAATCTATCTTTCTTTTTCTTTGTAACTAATCTATCTTTCTTTCTTTCTAACTAATCTTTCTTTCTTTCTTACTAATCTTTTTTTCTTTCTTTCTTTCTAACTAATCTATCTATCTTTCTTTCTTTCTTTCTTTTTAATTAACTTTATTTCTTTCTTTCTTTCTAACTAATCTATCTTTCTTTCTAACTAATCTATCTTTCTTTTTCTTTCTAACTAATCTATCTTTCTTTCTTTCTTTCTAACTAATCTATCTTTCTCACTAATCTATCTTTCTTTCTTTCTTTCTTACTAATATATCTTTCTTTCCTTTTTTCTTTCTAACTAATCTATCTTTCTTTCTTTCTTACTAATCTTTTTTTCTTTCTTTTTTTCTAACTAATCTATCTATCTTTCATTCTTTCTTTCTAACTAATCTTTTTTTTCTTTCTTTCTAACTAATCTATCTTTCTTTCTTTCTAACTTATCTATATTTCTTTCTTTCTTTCTTTCTTTCTTTCTAACTAACTAATCTATCTTTCTTTCTTACTAATCTTTTTTTCTTTCTTTCTTTCTTTCTAACTAATCTATCCTTCTAACTAATCTTTCTTTCTTTCTTTTTAATTAACTTTTTTTCTTTCTTTCTTTCTAACTAATCTATCTATCTTTCTTTCTACCTAATCTATATTTCTTTTTTTCTTTTTAATTATCTTTCTTTCTTTCTTTCTAACTAATCTATCTTTCTTTCTTTCTAACTAATCTATCTTTCTTTCTTTCTAACTAATCTATCTTTCTTTTTCTTTCTAACTAATCTCTTTCTTTCTAACTAATCTATCTTTCTTTCTCACTAATCTTTTTTCTTTCTTTCTTTCTAACTAATCTATCTATCTCACTAATCTATCTTTCTTCCTTTCTTTCTTACTAATCTATCTTTCTTTCCTTTTTTCTTTCTAACTAATCTATCTTTCTTTCTTTCTTACTAATCTTTTTTTCTTTCTTTCTAACTAATCCATCTTTCTTTCTCTCTAACTAATCTATCTTTCTTTCTCACTAATCTTTTTTCTTTCTTTCTTTCTAACTAATCTATCTATCTCACTAATCTATCTTTCTTCCTTTCTTTCTTACTAATCTATCTTTCTTTCCTTTTTTCTTTCTAACTAATCTATCTTTCTTTCTTTCTAACTAATCTTTTTTCTTTCTTTCTAACTAATCCATCTTTCTTTCTTTCTAACTAATCTATCTTTCTTTCTTTCTAACTTATCTATATTTCTTTCTTTCTTTCTCTTTCTTTCTTTCTTTCTTTCTTTCTTTCTTTCTAACTAATCTATCTTTCTTTCTTACTAATCTTTTTTTCTTTCTTTCTTTCTAACTAATCTATCTTTCTAACTAATCTTTCTTTCTTTCTTTTTAATTAACTTTCTTTCTTTCTAACTAATCTATCTATCTTTCTATCTTTCTTTCTACCTAATCTATCTTTCTTTCTTTCTTTTTAATTAACTTTCTTTCTTTCATTCTTTCTTTCTTTCTTTCTAACTAATTTATCTTTCTTTCTTTCTAACTAATCTATCTTTCTTTTTCTTACTAACTAATCTTTCTTTCTTTCTTTCTAACTAATCTATCTTTCTTTCTCACTAATCTTTCTTTCTTTCTTTCTAACTAATTTATCTTTCTTTCTTTCTAACTAATCTATCTTTCTTTTTCTTACTAACTAATCTTTCTTTCTTTCTTTCTAACTAATCTATCTTTCTTTCTCACTAATCTTTTTTTCTTTCTTTCTTTCTTACTAATCTATCTTTCTTTCCTTTTTTCTTTCTAACTAATCTATCTTTCTTTCTTACTAATCTTTTTTTCTTTCTTTTTTCTAACTAATCTATGTTTCTTTCTTTCTAACTAATCTTTTTTTCTTTCTTTCTAACTAATCTATCTTTCTTTCTTTCTTTCTTTCTTACTAATCTTTTTTTCTTTCTTTCTTTCTAACTAATCTATCTTTCTAACTAATCTTTCTTTGTTTCTTTTTAATTAACTTTCTTTCTTTCTTTCTTTCTTTCTAACTAATCTATCTTTCTTTCTTTCTAACTAATCTATCTTTCTTTTTCTTTCTAACTAATCTCTTTCTTTCTTTCTTTCTTTCTAACTAATCTATCTTTCTTTCTTTCTTTCTTTCTAACTAATCTTTTTTCTTTCTTTCTAACTAATCCATCTTTCTTTCTTTCTAACTAATCTATCTTTCTTTCTTTCTAACTTATCTATATTTCTTTTTTTTCTTTCTCTTTCTCTTTCTCTTTCTCTTTCTTTCTTTCTTTCTTTCTTTCTTTCTTTCTAACTAATCTATCTTTCTTTCTTACTAATCTTTTTTTCTTTCTTTCTTTCTAACTAATCTATCTTTCTAACTAATCTTTCTTTCTTTCTCTTTAATTAACTTTCTTTCTTTCTTTCTAACTAATCTATCTATCTTTCTATCTTTCTTTCTACCTAATCTATCTTTCTTTCTTTCTTTTTAATTAACTTTCTTTCTTTCTTTCTTTCTTTCTTTCTTTCTTTCTTTCTTTCTTTCTTTCTAACTAATCTATCTTTCTTTCTTTCTAAATAAAAACTCTTTCTTTTTCTTTCTAACTAATCTATCTATCTTTCTATCTTTCTTTCTACCTAATCTATCTTTCTTTCTTTCTTTCTTTTTAATTAACTTTCTTTCTTTCTTTCTTTCTTTCTTTCTTTCTAACTAATCTATCTTTCTTTCTCACTAATCTCTTTTTCTTTCTTTCTTTCTAACTAATCTATCTATCTTTCTATCTTTCTTACTATTCAATCTTTCTTTCTTTCTTACTAATTTATCTTTCTTTCTTTCTTTCTTACTAATCTATCTTTCTTTCCTTTTTTCTTTCTAACTAATCTTTCTTTCTTTCTTTCTTTCTAACTAATCTTTCTTTCTTTCTTTCTTTCTTTCTTTCTTTCTTTCTCACTAATCTTTTTTTCTTTCTTTCTAACTAATCTATCTATCTTTCTATCTTTCTTACTAATCAATCTTTCTTTCTTTCTTACTAATTTATCTTTCTTTCTTACTAATCTTTTTTTCTTTCTTTCTAACTAATCTATCTTTCTTTCTTTCTAACTTATCTATATTTCTTTCTTTCTTTCTTTCTTACTAATCTATCTTTCTTTCTAACTAATCTCTTTCTTTCTTTCTTTCTAACTAATCTATCTTTCTTTCTTTCTTACTAATCTTTTTTTCTTTCTTTTTTCTAACTAATCTATCTTTCTTTCTTTCTTTCTAACTAATCTTTTTTTCTTTCTTTCTTTCTAACTTATCTATATTTCTTTCTTTCTTTCTTTCTAACTAATCTATCTTTCTTTCTTTCTTTCTTTCTAACTAATCTATCTTTCTTTCTTTCTTACTAATCTTTTTTTCTTTCTTTCTAACTAATCTATCTTTCTTTCTTTCTTACTAAACTATAAACTAATTAAACTTTAAACTTCTTTAAACTTCTTCAAACTTATTGGTCCAAACTTTCACAAGCCAACTTAAAGTTTGTCTCGACGAACTTTTTCTAGTTATTATTCTTCTTCTTCTTCTTCTTCTTATTTTTCTTACCCAAAAAATTCTGACTCTAACTCGTCCTAGAGCTTTAACTCTACAAACTCCAAACTCGGGTCAGACCTTCAGACTGTTCTGACTCGGTGTGCTATATCTTTTCAAACTGATTTGACTTTCAGATTTCTTAAAAATTAATATTAAAAATCATAAAAATCCCATTGACTTTCATTGCAACAGTTCAAATTGAGCCAAGACTACGGTGGCCCAGTAGTGAACAACACAAAAACTCAAATCTAAACTCCCTGAAGCCCTAGATTCAATTAAACTACCATTCTATATGTACTAATGAACTTTATCTATCTATCTATCTATCTATCTATCTATCTATCTATCTATCTATCTATCTTTCTAACTTATCTTTCTTTCTTTCTAACTAATCTTTCTTTCTTTCTACCTAATCTTTCTTTATTTCTTTCTTTCTTACTAATCTATCTTTCTTTCAAACTAATCTTTCTTTCTTTCAAACTAATCTTTCTTTCTTTCTAACTAATATTTCTTTCTTGCTAACTGATCTATCTTTCTTTCTTTCTAACTAATCTTTCTTTCTTTCTAACTAATCTATCTTTCTTCTTTCTAACTAATCTATCTTTCTTTCTAACTAATCTACCTTACTTTCTTTCTAACTAATCTATCTTTCTTTCTAACTAATCTATCTATCTTTCTTTCTTTCTAACTACTCTATCTTTCTTTCATTCTAACTTTTCTTTCTTTCTAACTAATCTATCTATCTTTCTAACTAATCTCTTTCTTTCTAACCAATCTTTCATTCTTTCTTTCTTACTTTCTTTTATTCTTTCTTTCTAACTAATCTATCTTTTTTCTTTCTAACTAATCTTTCTTTCTTTCTAACTAATCTATCTATCTTTCTTTCTTTCTAACTAATCTATCTATCTTTCTTTCATTCTAACTAATCTTTTCTTTCTTTCTAACTAATCTCTATCTTTCAAACTAATCTATCTTTCTTTCTAACCAATTTTTCTTTCTTTCTTTTTTTCTTTCTAACTAATCTATCTATCTTTCTTTCTAACTAATCTTTCTTTCTTTCTAACTAATCTTTCTTTCTTTCTAACTAATCTATCTTTCTTTCTTTCTAAATAATCTATCTTTCTTTCTAACTAATCTATCTATCTATCTTTCTTTCTAACTAATCTATCTATCTTTCTTTCTAACTACTTTATCTTTATTTCTAACTAATCTATCGTTCTTTATTCCTTTCTTTCTTTCTTACTAATCTATCTTTCTTTCTTTCTAACCAATCTATCATTCTTTCTTTCTTTCTAACTAATCTTTCTTTCTTTCTAACTAATCTATCTATCTTTCTTTCTAACTAATCTATCTTTCTTTCTAACTAATCTATCTTTTTTTTCTAACTAATCTATCTATCTTTCTTTCTAACTAATATATCTTTCTTTCTTTCTAACTAATCTATCTTTCTTTCTTTCTAACTAATCTATCTATCTATCTATCTTTCTTTCTAACTAATCTATCTCTTTCTTTCTAACTAACTAGTCTTTCTAACTAATCTATCTTTCTTTCTTTCTTTCTTTCTAACTAATCTATGTTTCTTTCTTTCTAACTAATCCATCTTTCTTTATATCTTTCTTACTAACTAATCTATCTTTCTTTCTAACCAATCTTTCTTTCTTTCTTTCTTTTTTCATTCTTTCTAACTAATCTATCTTTCTTTCTTTCTAACTAATCTATCTTTCTTTCTAACTAATCTATCTATCTTTCTTTCTAACTAATCTATCTTTCTTTCTTTCTAACTAATCTATCTATCTATCTATCTTTCTAACTAATCTATCTTTCTTTCTTTCTAACTAATCTATCTATCTATCTATCTATCTTTCTTTCTAACTAATCTATCTCTTTCTTTCTAACTAACTAGTCTTTCTAACTAATCTATCTTTCTTTCTTTCTTTCTTTCTAACTAATCTATGTTTCTTTCTTTCTAACTAATCCATCTTTCTTTATATCTTTCTTACTAACTAATCTATCTTTCTTTCTAACCAATCTTTCTTTCTTTCTTTCTTTTTTCATTCTTTCTAACTAATCTATCTATCTATCTTTCTAACTAATCTATCTTTCTTTCTAACTAATCTATCTTTCTTTCTAACTAATCTATCTATCTATCTATCTTTCTAACTAATCTATCTTTCTTTCTTTCTAACTAATCTATCTATCTATCTATCTTTCTAACTAATCTATCTTTCTTTCTAACTAATCTATCTTTCTTTCTAACTAACTAATCTTTCTTTCTTTCTAACTAATCTATCTTTCTTTCTTTCTTTCTTTCTAACTAATCTATGTTTCTTTCTTTCTAACTAATCTATCTTTCTTTCTATCTTTCTAACTAATCTATCTTTTTTCTTTCTAACTAATCTATCTATCTTTCTTTCTAACTAATCTTTCTTTCTTTCTAACCAATCTATCTTTCTTTCTTTCTAACTAATCTTTCTTTCTTTCTTTCTAACTTATCTATCTATCTTTCTAACTAATCTATCTTTCTTTCTTTCTAACTAATCTATCTTTCTTTCTAACTAATCTATCTTACTTTCTAACTAATTTATCTTTCTTTCTTTCTAACTAATCTATCTTTCTTTTTTTCTAACTAATCTATCTTTCTAGCTAATCTATCTTTCTTTCTTTCTAACTAATCTATCTATCTATCTATCTTTCTAACTAATCTATCTTTCTTTCTAACTAATCTATCTTTCTTTCTAACTAACTAATCTTTCTTTCTTTCTAACTAATCTATCTTTCTTTCTTTCTTTCTAACTAATCTATGTTTCTTTCTTTCTAACTAATCTATCTTTCTTTCTTTCTTTCTAACTAATCTATGTTTCTTTCTTTCTAACTAATCTATCTTTCTTTCTATCTTTCTAACTAATCTATCTTTCTTTCTAACCAATCTTTCTTTCTAACTAATCTTTCTTTCTTTCTAACCAATCTATCTTTCTTTCTTTCTAACTAATCTTTCTTTCTTTCTTTCTAACTTATCTATCTATCTTTCTAACTAATCTATCTTTCTTTCTTTCTAACTAATCTATCTTTCTTTCTAACTAATCTATCTTACTTTCTAACTAATTTATCTTTCTTTCTTTCTAACTAATCTATCTTTCTTTTTTTCTAACTAATCTATCTTTCTAGCTAATCTATCTTTCTTTCTATCAAATCCATCTTTCTTTGTTTTTTAAATAATCTATCTTTCTTTATTTCTAACTAATCTATCTTTCTTTCTAACTAATCTATCTTTCTAACTAATCTATCTTTCTTTCTAACAAATCTCTTTCTTTGTTTTTTAACTAATCTATCTTTCTTTCTAACTAATTTATCTTTCTTTCTAACTAATCTATCTTTCTTTCTAACTAATCTATCTTTCTTTCTTTCTAATCTATCTTTCTTTCTTTCTAACTAATCTATCTTACTTTCTTTCTTTCTTTTTAATTAACTTTCTTTCTTTCTTTCTAACTAATCTATCTTTCTTTCTTTCTAACTGATCTATCTTTCTTTTTCTTTCTAACTAATCTATCTTTCTTTCTTTCTAACTAATCTTTCTTTCTTTCTTACTAATCTATCTTTCTTTCTTTCTTTCTAACTAATCTATCTTTCTTTCTTACTAATATTTTTTTCTTTCTTTCTTTCTAACTAATCTATCTTTCTAACTAATCTTTCTTTCTTTCTTTCTTTTTAATTAACTTTCTTTCTTTCTTTCTTTCTTTCTTTCTAACCAATCTATCTTTCTTTCTTTCTAACTAATCTATCTTTCTTTTTCTTTGTAACTAATCTATCTTTCTTTCTTTCTAACTAATCTTTCTTTCTTTCTTACTAATCTTTTTTTCTTTCTTTCTTTCTAACTAATCTATCTATCTTTCTTTCTTTCTTTCTTTTTAATTAACTTTATTTATTTCTTTCTAACTAATCTATCTTTCTTTTTCTTTCTAACTAATCTATCTTTCTTTTTCTTTCTAACTAATCTATCTTTCTTTCTTTCTTTCTAACTAATCTATCTTTCTCACTAATCTATCTTTCTTTCTTTCTTTCTTACTAATATATCTTTCTTTCCTTTTTTCTTTCTAACTAATCTATCTATCTTTCTTTCTTTCTTACTAATCTTTTTTTCTTTCTTTTTTTCTAACTAATCTATCTATCTTTCATTCTTTCTTTCTAACTAATCTTTTTTTTCTTTCTTTCTAACTAATCTATCTTTCTTTCTTTCTAACTTATCTATATTTCTTTCTTTCTTTCTTTCTTTCTTTCTAACTAATCTATCTTTCTTTCTTACTAATCTTTTTTTCTTTCTTTCTTTCTTTCTAACTAATCTATCCTTCTAACTAATCTTTCTTTCTTTCTTTTTAATTAACTTTCTTTCTTTCTTTCTTTCTAACTAATCTATCTATCTTTCTTTCTACCTAATCTATATTTCTTTTTTTCTTTTTAATTAACTTTCTTTCTTTCTTTCTTT
>JAULUF010000015.1:36210000-36452500 GCA_031834385.1 Semotilus atromaculatus | reverse complement strand
CTTTCTAACTAATCTTTCTTTCTTTCTAACTAATCTATCTATCTTTCTTTCTAACTAATCTATCTTTCTTTCTTTCTAACTAATCTATCTTTTTTTTCTAACTAATCTATCTATCTTTCTTTCTAACTAATATATCTTTCTTTCTTTCTAACTAATCTATCTTTCTTTCTTTCTAACTAATCTATCTATCTATCTATCTATCTTTCTTTCTAACTAATCTATCTCTTTCTTTCTAACTAACTAGTCTTTCTAACTAATCTATCTTTCTTTCTTTCTTTCTTTCTAACTAATCTATGTTTCTTTCTTTCTAACTAATCCATCTTTCTTTATATCTTTCTTACTAACTAATCTATCTTTCTTTCTAACCAATCTTTCTTTCTTTCTTTCTTTTTTCATTCTTTCTAACTAATCTATCTTTCTTTCTTTCTAACTAATCTATCTTTCTTTCTAACTAATCTATCTATCTTTCTTTCTAACTAATCTATCTTTCTTTCTTTCTAACTAATCTATCTATCTATCTATCTATCTATCTATCTATCTTTCTAACTAATCTATCTTTCTTTCTAACTAATCTATCTTTCTTTCTAACTAATCTATCTATCTTTCTTTCTAACTAATCTATCTTTCTTTCTTTCTAACTAATCTATCTATCTATCTATCTTTCTAACTAATCTATCTTTCTTTCTAACTAATCTATCTTTCTTTCTAACTAATCTTTCTTTCTTTCTAACTAATCTATCTTTCTTTCTTTCTTTCTAACTAATCTATGTTTCTTTCTTTCTAACTAATCTATCTTTCTTTCTATCTTTCTAACTAATCTATCTTTCTTTCTAACCAATCTTTCTTTCTTTCTTTCTTTCTTTCTTTCTAACTAATCTATCTTTTTTCTTTCTAACTAATCTATCTATCTTTCTTTCTAACTAATCTTTCTTTCTTTCTAACCAATCTATCTTTCTTTCTAACTAATCTTTCTTTCTTTCTTTCTAACTTATCTATCTATCTTTCTAACTAATCTATCTTTCTTTCTTTCTAACTAATCTATCTTTCTTTCTAACTAATCTATCTTACTTTCTAACTAATTTATCTTTCTTTCTTTCTAACTAATCTATCTTTCTTTTTTTCTAACTAATCTATCTTTCTTTCTATCAAATCCATCTTTCTTTGTTTTTTAAATAATCTATCTTTCTTTATTTCTAACTAAGTTATCTTTCTTTCTAACTAATCTATCTTTCTTTCTAACTAATCTATCTTTCTAACTAATCTATCTTTCTTTCTAACAAATCTCTTTCTTTGTTTTTTAACTAATCTATCTTTCTTTCTAACTAATTTATCTTTCTTTCTAACTAATCTATCTTTCTTTCTAACTAATCTATCTTTCTTTCTTTCTAATCTATCTTTCTTTCTTTCTAACTAATCTATCTTACTTTCTTTCTTTCTTTTTAATTAACTTTCTTTCTTTCTTTCTAACTAATCTATCTTTCTTTCTTTCTAACTGATCTATCTTTCTTTTTCTTTCTAACTAATCTATCTTTCTTTCTTTCTAACTAATCTTTCTTTCTTTCTTACTAATCTATCTTTCTTTCTTTCTTTCTAACTAATCTATCTTTCTTTCTTACTAATATTTTTTTCTTTCTTTCTTTCTAACTAATCTATCTTTCTAACTAATCTTTCTTTCTTTCTTTCTTTTTAATTAACTTTCTTTCTTTCTTTCTTTCTTTCTAACCAATCTATCTTTCTTTCTTTCTAACTAATCTATCTTTCTTTTTCTTTGTAACTAATCTATCTTTCTTTCTTTCTAACTAATCTTTCTTTCTTTCTTACTAATCTTTTTTTCTTTCTTTCTTTCTAACTAATCTATCTATCTTTCTTTCTTTTTAATTAACTTTATTTATTTCTTTCTAACTAATCTATCTTTCTTTCTAACTAATCTATCTTTCTTTTTCTTTCTAACTAATCTATCTTTCTTTCTTTCTTTCTAACTAATCTATCTTTCTCACTAATCTCTTTCTTTCTTTCTTTCTTACTAATATATCTTTCTTTCCTTTTTTCTTTCTAACTAATCTATCTTTCTTTCTTTCTTACTAATCTTTTTTTCTTTTTTTCTAACTAATCTATCTATCTTTCATTCTTTCTTTCTAACTAATCTTTTTTTCTTTCTTTCTAACTAATCTATCTTTCTTTCTTTCTAACTTATCTATATTTCTTTCTTTCTTTCTTTCTTTCTAACTAACTAATCTATCTTTCTTTCTTACTAATCTTTTTTTCTTTCTTTCTTTCTTTCTAACTAATCTATCCTTCTAACTAATCTTTCTTTCTTTCTTTTTAATTAACTTTCTTTCTTTCTTTCTAACTAATCTATCTATCTTTCTTTCTACCTAATCTATATTTCTTTTTTTCTTTTTAATTAACTTTCTTTCTTTCTTTCTTTCTTTCTAACTAATCTATCTTTCTTTCTTTCTAACTAATCTATCTTTCTTTTTCTTTCTAACTAATCTCTTTCTTTCTAACTAATCTATCTTTCTTTCTCACTAATCTTTTTTCTTTCTTTCTTTCTAACTAATCTATCTATCTCACTAATCTATCTTTCTTCCTTTCTTTCTTACTAATCTATCTTTCTTTCCTTTTTTCTTTCTAACTAATCTATCTTTCTTTCTTACTAATCTTTTTTTTTTCTTTCTAACTAATCCATCTTTCTTTCTCTCTAACTAATCTATCTTTCTTTCTCACTAATCTTTTTTCTTTCTTTCTTTCTAACTAATCTATCTATCTCACTAATCTATCTTTCTTCCTTTCTTTCTTACTAATCTATCTTTCTTTCCTTTTTTCTTTCTAACTAATCTATCTTTCTTTCTTTCTAACTAATCTTTTTTCTTTCTTTCTAACTAATCCATCTTTCTTTCTTTCTAACTAATCTATCTATCTTTCTTTCTTTCTAACTTATCTATATTTCTTTCTTTCTTTCTCTTTCTTTCTTTCTTTCTTTCTTTCTTTCTTTCTTTCTTTCTTTCTAACTAATCTATCTTTCTTTCTTACTAATCTTTTTTTCTTTCTTTCTTTCTAACTAATCTATCTTTCTAACTAATCTTTCTTTCTTTCTTTTTAATTAACTTTCTTTCTTTCTTTCTAACTAATCTATCTATCTTTCTATCTTTCTTTCTACCTAATCTATCTTTCTTTCTTTCTTTTTAATTAACTTTCTTTCTTTCTTTCTTTCTTTCTTTCTAACTAATTTATCTTTCTTTCTTTCTAACTAATCTATCTTTCTTTTTCTTACTAACTAATCTTTCTTTCTTTCTTTCTAACTAATCTATCTTTCTTTCTCACTAATCTTTTTTTCTTTCTTTCTTTCTTACTAATCTATCTTTCTTTCCTTTTTTCTTTCTAACTAATCTATCTTTCTTTCTTACTAATCTTTTTTTCTTTCTTTTTTCTAACTAATCTATGTTTCTTTCTTTCTAACTAATCTTTTTTTCTTTCTTTCTAACTAATCTATCTTTCTTTCTTTCTTTCTTTCTTACTAATCTTTTTTTCTTTCTTTCTTTCTAACTAATCTATCTTTCTAACTAATCTTTCTTTCTTTCTTTTTAATTAACTTTCTTTCTTTCTTTCTTTTTAATTAACTTTCTTTCTTTCTTTCTTTCTTTCTAACTGATCTATCTTTCTTTCTTTCTAACTAATCTATCTTTCTTTTTCTTTCTAACTAATCTCTTTCTTTCTTTCTTTCTTTCTAACTAATCTATCTTTCTTTCTTTCTTTCTAACTAATCTTTTTTCTTTCTTTCTAACTAATCCATCTTTCTTTCTTTCTAACTAATCTATCTTTCTTTCTTTCTAACTTATCTATATTTCTTTCTTTCTCTTTCTTTCTTTCTTTCTTTCTAACTAATCTATCTTTCTTTCTTACTAATCTTTTTTTCTTTCTTTCTTTCTAACTAATCTATCTTTCTAACTAATCTTTCTTTCTTTCTCTTTAATTAATTATCTTTCTTTCTTTCTAACTAATCTATCTATCTTTCTATCTTTCTTTCTACCTAATCTATCTTTCTTTCTTTCTTTTTAATTAACTTTCTTTCTTTCTTTCTTTCTTTCTTTCTAACTAATCTATCTTTCTTTCTTTCTAAATAAAAACTATCTTTCTTTTTCTTTCTAACTAATCTATCTATCTTTCTATCTTTCTTTCTACCTAATCTATCTTTCTTTCTTTCTTTTTAATTAACTTTCTTTCTTTCTTTCTTTCTTTCTAACTAATCTATCTTTCTTTCTCACTAATCTCTTTTTCTTTCTTTCTTTCTAACTAATCTATCTATCTTTCTATCTTTCTTACTAATCAATCTTTCTTTCTTTCTTACTAATTTATCTTTCTTTCTTTCTTTCTTACTAATCTATCTTTCTTTCCTTTTTTCTTTCTAACTAATCTTTCTTTCTTTCTTTCTAACTAATCTATCTTTCTTTCTTTCTTTCTTTCTTTCTCACTAATCTTTTTTTCTTTCTTTCTAACTAATCTATCTATCTTTCTATCTTTCTTACTAATCAATCTTTCTTTCTTACTAATTTATCTTTCTTTCTTTCTTTCTTACTAATCTTTTTTTCTTTCTTTCTTTCTAACTAATCTATCTTTCTTTCTTTCTAACTTATCTATATTTCTTTCTTTCTTTCTTTCTTACTAATCTACACTCACCGGCCACTTTATTAGGTACCCCATGCTAGTAACGGGTTGGACCCCCTTTTGCCTTCAGAACTGCCTCAATTCTTCGTGGCATAGATTCAACAAGGTGCTGGAAGCATTCCTCAGGGAGTTTGGTCCATATTGACATGATGGCATCACACAGTTGCCGCAGATTTGTCGGCTGCACATCCATGATGCGAATCTCCCGTTCCACCACATCCCAAAGATGCTCTATTGGATTGAGATCTGGTGACTGTGGAGGCCATTTGAGTACAGCGAACTCATTGTCATGTTCAAGAAACCAGTCTGAGATGATTCCAGCTTTATGACATGGCGCATTATCCTGCTGAAAGTAGCCATCAGAAGTTGGGTACATTGTGGTCATAAAGGGATGGACATGGTCAGCAACAATACTCAGGTAGGCTGTGGCGTTGCAACGATGCTCAATTGGTACCAAGGGGCCCAAAGAGTGCCAAGAAAATATTCCCCATACCATGACACCACCACCACCAGCCTGAACCGTTGATACAAGGCAGGATGGATCCATGCTTTCATGTTGTAGACGCCAAATTCTGACCCTACCATCCGAATGTCGCAGCAGAAATCGAGACTCATCAGACCAGGCAACGTTTTTCCAATCTTCTATTGTCCAATTTCGATGAGCTTGTGCAAATTGTAGCCTCAGTTTCCTGTTCTTAGCTGAAAGGAGTGGCACCCGGTGTGGTCTTCTGCTGCTGTAGCCCATCTGCCTCAAAGTTCGACGTACTGTGCGTTCAGAGATGCTCTTCTGCCCACCTTGGTTGTAACGGGTGGTTATTTGAGTCACTGTTGCCCTTCTATCAGCTCGAACCAGTCTGGCCATTCTCCTCTGACCTCTGGCATCAACAAGGCATTTCCGCCCACAGAACTGCCGCTCACTGGATGTTTTTTCTTTTTCGGACCATTCTCTGTAAACCCTAGAGATGGTTGTGCGTGAAAATCCCAGTAGATTAGCAGTTTCTGAAATACTCAGACCAGCCCTTCTGGCACCAACAATCATGCCACGTTCAAAGTCACTCAAATCACCTTTCTTCCCCATACTGATGCTCGGTTTGAACTGCAGGAGATTGTCTTGACCATGTCTACATGCCTAAATGCACTGAGTTGCCGCCATGTGATTGGCTGCTTAGAAATTAAGTGTTAAGGAGCAGTTGGACAGGTGTACCTAATAAAGTGGCCGGTGAGTGTATCTTTCTTTCTAACTAATCTCTTTCTTTCTTTCTTTCTAACTAATCTATCTTTCTTTCTTTCTTTCTTACTAATCTTTTTTTCTTTCTTTTTTCTAACTAATCTATCTTTCTTTCTTTCTTTCTAACTAATCTTTTTTTCTTTCTTTCTTTCTAACTTATCTATATTTCTTTCTTTCTTTCTTACTAATCTATCTTTCTTTCTAACTAATCTATCTTTCTTTCTTTCTTTCTTTCTTACTAATCTATCTTTCTTTCTAACTAATCTCTTTCTTTCTTTCTTTCTAACTAATCTATCTTTCTTTCTTTCTTTCTTACTAATCTTTTTTTCTTTCTTTTTTCTAACTAATCTATCTTTCTTTCTTTCTTTCTAACTAATCTTTTTTTCTTTCTTTCTTTCTAACTTATCTATATTTCTTTCTTTCTTTCTTACTAATCTATCTTTCTTTCTAACTAATCTATCTTTCTTTCTTTCTTTCTTTCTAACTAATCTATCTTTCTTTCTTTCTTACTAATCTTTTTTTCTTTCTTTCTAACTAATCTATCTTTCTTTCTTTCTTACTAAACTATAAACTAATTAAACTTTAAACTTCTTTAAACTTCTTCAAACTTATTGGTCCAAACTTTCACAAGCCAACTTAAAGTTTGTCTCGACGAACTTTTTCTAGTTGCTTATTGTTATTAGTTACCCATTATGTGTGGTTTGGGTTGTTTTATTTGGATTACTTTATCAATGCAAAGCAATTTCCTTTTAATTTGATTAGTAACTAATTGAATTACACATTTTACCTCAGTAATACAAATAAATTACAATTACATTAATTTTGTAATTTAATAACATAATTGCATTACACGTGACTAGTCACTCCTCAACCCTGCACACATTTTGTTCTAAAATATAGATAATGATAAAATTCTTGAAATAAATTACCCCCTCAATGTTGTTTAATCCGTTTTGTTCCAATTTTCATTTCAAAGTAATCAAATAACACAAAGTGTATAATGCAATCATATCTGACATATACTGTAAAGCTTCATTGTTAAACACCTTCATTTAAAATATGTATATGAATTTCTTTGAAATATTGAATTGCAATTCTGCTTCCTTTAATTCAAATTCGAATTGTAATTCTAGATCCTGTTTTTGACATCAATTCAAATTCAAGTATTGAATTGGAATTAAGGAGTCATTCTCAATTCAATTCTGAATTGTGCACAAGCCTGCCAGCCACGAGGTTGTATGCCATGCCTCGGTTGTATATGTAAAACTATCTGTGGGCAAAAGCGGTTTCGTTGACAGAATTAGCCCATTGACAGCTCTTCATGCTCTACATCTCTGTGTTGTTCTGTGTTTCCTTGTGTGGCTCTGATTATCTCCTGCAATCTTAGCTATACCCAAGTTAAGTGCTCTCATTAAATTATCTGTCAGTCTGTTATTTTCTGTTTCCATTGGACCACCAACCTTCAATGCATTGCTGCGATTGGGTTCACTATCATTGTGTGTCATGTATCTTTGACAATTGCTTCCTGTTTCCTCTCACTGTGTCCTTTTGCAAAGAAGCTAAATATCTATATGATACGTTGACAAATTTATGTATAAATTAATATGGATATTTTTTTCTATGAGTGAATAACAACATTTCAGCACACCATATGATGATGCCCATTGCAGCCGAACAGGAAGCTAGACAGGAAGAGTAACTGACTTTCCCGTGTGTGTGTGTGTGTGTGTGTGTGTGTGTGTGTGTGTGTGTGCGCATAACTGTGCATGTGTTTGTGTACATACTTAGCAAAAGTTTAGGCACAGAAATGTCCCCAGCAGTGAGCTAAATCTGACAAAAGCTTCCCATGGGATGTCCTCACTTGGGGAAACAAACAAACAAACAACAAATACAGCATATCATTTGAACAATATCCAATAATATATAAATATATACTTAACATGTCAAACGGTTTTAGGGGTACAGTTAGAATGGGTATTAGTCTGTAGTACTTATCGTTATATAAAACTTTATATTAAACCAATAGAAGTATGATATATTTACACTGTCAAAAAAGTCTCTCTCTCTCTCTCTCTCTCTCTCTCTCTCTGTATGTGTGTGTGTGGCTAAAAGTGCAGACACACTTCACTGTGGAGACAGCTTGCGGAAGGCATTAAGACATTTATTAATTCCTCTTTGGGCTTTGCTTACAAGTCTCCAAAACTCTCCTCCAAAACAATTTTCCTGGTGAGTGTTTTTTCTTGCGTACATATATTTAAAACATTTTATCATATAAGTCTGTGTCTGTTTCCTCTATTCCCCCAAATTAATTTTAGTGTGTCAAAATGATTGTTATTATAAGCATAATGATATACATTGGCTTGGTTATTTGTGTGTATTTCTGACTTCTGTTTGCATGTCATAGAAATGGGGTTTCAATAGAATTAAACATAACAGGAGATCCTTTGTAGAGTTCAGGGTAAATTGTTGGTGTATTTTGCCGCGTTTCCACCGCAGGAACCAGGGTCTAAATGAAGTTACGGGTAAATTTTTCCCCCTCCGAAGGTCCCTGCTTGCAAGGTAGTACTTTTCCAAAGTTCAGGAACTTTCAGGGGTGGGACTTATCTGTTGCGGTCCATGTAGTAACAGTTGTGTGCTATTCGAATCAACACTGGAGTTTGAAAAATACGACCGATGGACTGACGACGAGGTTCAGGTTTTATTAAGCTTAAATTCAGAGGATGTAATCCAGCGGGAACTGTGAAGTAGCGCTAGGGTTGGGTACCGAAACTCGGTTCCAATAGGGAACTGGTTCCGACGTAAACGGTAGTAACCAGACCGAATAAGAATGAAAATTTCGGTGCCTGACTTTTTTTTACCGCCCCTATAAAACATCTCACAGCACGAATGATCCAAAAACATTTCCAGTTACCAGCAGAGCATTCATTTCGTTCGTTTGTTAAATAAGAGACGATCTAGCGCTTAAATGTGTTTTTTAAATCAAGTGATCAAAGTGCTCGCGTATGGCTCGCGCACACCGCACTGTCTTCACTCGGACGCGCGCTTCAATCCGTTGCGGGGAGACTCTTCATTCCGGTTAAATCAAAAAATATATAAATATAACCTGTACTGAAATAAATCGCATCTAGTGTGATAGGGTTGGACATCACAGATGATGATAACAGCAGCCGTTCCGCTTCGGGGTAAGTCTAGTAGGCATATTTTAATGCCAACTGCAAATCTTGCATATCACGTAGGCTAGGAAACACCGTTGCCATTCAACAGCGAGTGTGACAACGTGTGCAAAATGTTTTAACAAAGTTCCAACACTTCTTTATACGAGGCTATACTGTGTGTGTTAAATATTTCTGCTCAGTGTCAGATATTTCTCTGCTTAAAGTAGTCATAATGGACAAAATGTTGATCTTAACTTAAGTGTTTTACATCGATTATTAAACGGCGCAATTTTTCATTTAATCAGAAATCAGAAAATCTTTAAGTTAATATTGTGTCCAGTTTGACCCTGAAAATAAAAGGGTATTATTTTTTGACAAAGTGTGTGCGGTTTCGTTTTCTTAAGTACCGGTTCAAGAACCGTTTAAGCACCGGAACCGTTTAAAAAATACCAAGTTGGTACTGGTATCGGATAAAACCCTACCGATACCCAACCCTAAGTAGTGCACAGTCCTACATCGCCGGAATAATTTGCCATGTCTTCACGGCACTTTAGACCCCGGTGGAAATGACAAATTGTTTCGGGTAATTTTGGTGGAAACGTGGCTTTAGTGTGTCTCATCGTAACTCATGAATTCTCCCAGTGATCATGAATATTTACACCATTCATAGCAGTAAGTGGATATTACTTGCCTTTTCCAATACTGCATTCAGCTCTTTTGACGTTTTTCCCTCCAGGCCTCAAGATGAACGTGAGTCAGGTGAACACTTCCCTCAAGTGCGAGCGGGACACTAGCGTAACGTCCATACTCTTCCCTTGTCTGTACACTGGTCTTTTCCTGGCTGCTTTTGTGTTGAACACTCTGGCCGCCTGGATCTTCTTCCAAATCCGCAGCAGCTCAACATTCATTGTTTACCTGAAGAACGTAGTCATGGCTGATCTATTGATGACCCTTACCGTGCCTGTAAAGGCATTGACCGATGCGGGGTTGGGTTCCTGGCACCTCCGGGCTTTTCATTGCCGGTACTCCGCTGTACTCTTCTATACCACTATGTATATCAGCATCCTTCTTCTCGGATTCATTAGCTTGGACCGATACCTAAAGATTGTGCATCCATTCGGGAAATGTGCTTTTCAGAGGGTCGGGGTGGGTCGGATCCTGTGTGCAGTTATCTGGGGGGTTATGCTGTTATTGGCTCTGCCCAATGTCATCCTGAGTAACCAAATGCCACCGATCTCAGATGGTGGAAGGCTGCGATGCACCAAGATGAAGGGGATGATGGGACTCATGTGGCATGAAGGTTTTAACTACTTCTGCCAGGTTGTTTTTTGGGGTACGTTGGCGCTCATGGTTGTCTGCTACACCTTCATCAGCAGGAAAGTGATTGAATCGTACCGTGCATCACAAAGCAGCAGTGACACAGCCAGTAAACAGACCACATCTAAGGTAAAGTGCACTTTCTTCAACCTCCCTAATGCAACCCTGAGAGTCACTGAAGTTATGTGAAGATGCAGCTAGTTGACATTGGGATATTCAGGGCAGTGTTTCCCAATCCTGTTCCTGGAGGCACACCAACAGTGCTCATTGTGGATGTCTACCATATCTGACTCATCCATTTCGGTCTTGAACTCTCTAACAATGAGCTGATGAGTTTAATCGGGTGTGTTTGATTAGGAGGAGTAAGAAAATGTGTACTACCTGGTGTGCCTCCAAGATATGAGGGATGGGAAACACAATTTCAAAGAATTGGAAATGATATTGATTAATAAAAACTAGTGCTGTCAAACGATTAAAATATTTAATCGCAATTAATTGCACATTTGTATCTATTCTAAATGTCTCTTGATTTCTTTTTGTCCCATTATTTTTTTCTCATTTTAATGCTCTTATCAACATGGAAAAGAGGATCGGCTTGCTTTGTGCAAATGTTTTTTTTAATTGAAAACAACATTGACAATACTGTGTTCAATTTCACACTAAAACATTCTCACTTGGAGCAAATAATCTCTCACACTATGTAACACTGTCCAACAATAAAAGCGTGAAATAAATACTGTGACGAGGTCCTGATATTGACAAGGGCGCGGAGAATGCGCATCAGATGTTTGTGTGTTTGGCCATCAAGTGGTATTTCAGACTGGACGTGCTGCGATGATGATAGCTTAGTTCACAATGACAAAACACACAGATCACTTTGGTCTTGTCAATGGGACCATTTGGCAACTTTTTAAAAGTAAACTTTCAATTCAGAATCTCATTGGCATCCATTTCGGCATCTCGCGCTCGTCATCCACTCAAAACGTAACGTTAACCTAACCTATTATTTGGCCGGCTCGCAAGCCCAAACAAGTGTGTAGTTTCCTGGTCTAGCTAGATCCAGTGCTTTCACACAGGACGGGGAATGCGTGGCGCAACGCCAGTTTTCAAAACTTTTTGCATGCTGCGCTGGTAATCGTCACAGCTGCAAAAGTTGAACTATTTAGAATTTTGACCGTGGTGTGTGCGGTCAAATGAATGAAATTAAATGAATGGGTTTCATAGCGCAGCGCCGCGTCCTGTTGCAAAAGCATGGGAAAAAACTACAAAGTGTGCTAGGCCAAAAAGACCCTGTTAATCGCGCGATAAAAAAAGTAATCGCGTTAAAATGGGTTTGCGTTAACTGACAGCCCTAATAGAAACATAAGTTGCGTCTGACCTTGCATACTGTCTAGTGCAGAGCTGAGCAACTCAGGCCCTCAAGACAAAGTTTAGCTCCAACCCTGATCAAACTCAACTGCCAATAACTTTCTAGTAATCCTGAATATCTTGATTAGCTTGTTCAGGTGTATTTGATTAGGCTTGGAGTTAATAGGCTTGTTCGACTTCAAGCGACGCTGCACAGTCAGATTCGTTTATGACATCAAAGTACTGCGAGAGTGATTCAAAAGCATACGGAGCCGTCTCTCTAGTCACTCTCGCGGTACTTTGATGTCATAAACGAATCTGACTGTGCAGCGCCGGTTCAAGTCGAACAAGCCTATTAACTCTGCAGGAAAGTGGATATCAAGCACCAGAGTTGCCCAGCCCTGATCTAGTAGTTTGGGGGTGGGTTTATCTAAAGTGGATTTTACTGCAGTAATAGACCAGTGCCCATTGGTTTCTATGAATGGTTGTACAGAATATACTTAACAATAGCCCAAAACATGTCACCCAAATTTCAGCCAGTCCAAAAATAAAAAGTACTGATTATCTCACAGACGTAATGCCTGCCACAGACCCTGCAGTTTCAACAATCCTATAAGATCATTACAAATCACACTGTACGACATGGATCTAATGGGGACGATGACACATATTGAATCTTAAGTTAATGCAGAAAAATATAACGTCATCAGCAAGCACTAATGACAAACAAATGAATCAAAATGAATCGTACTTTTCCAATTGTGTGCTAAAAAAAGAGGAGGAATCGAAAGAGGAGAATATGGACGTGGTCGTTGCTAGGGAAAAGAGGCCAGCTTGACATGCCAATTTTGTAAATAGAGCTTGAGGAAAGAAGTTTTATGTTTTAGCATCATGTCTCGTCGATCAATACGCCATTTCATATTGCAATTGTATTGGCTAGTCAGTAGACGTAGGTCGTAGCAGCAACACACTATATGAGATGATCATGCTAAATTTCTGACATTCTCAGACAATTATCGGAGACTATCTTTGGTTGCAAGACCATCTTTGAAGCTCTCTGACTGTACGACATAGGACCACCGTTTAGGAGGCACGACCACAGAAATCGCCACGATTGGTCATCTTTCATCGTATAATGTGTACCAGGCACCTCAGAAAACACTTGCTACCAGATACAATTATATTTTTTAAAATATTGGATGCCACTAACCTGGGAAACTTGGATAATCCATGCACTGATAATGTATTACCTCAAAAACACTATGTATCAACCCTGGTTCTGATTAAAGCTTAACATACCGAGAAAGTAGTTTCCAGTTGGGACCATCAATAACGGATTGTGGGCTGTCTATGGCCTTGGTGTCTTATCTTGGTATAGGTGTGCTGTTACTTTGCTAAGTGACGTACACATGATTTTCACCTGTTGGATCATACAATCCAAAAAATCCAATAGACACATCGAAGGAGGGACCCGAGCCAGAGAGACGAGGATGTCATTAGCTGGGTTTCAATCCAAATGGGATTTTAATCAAGCTTCAGTGTAGTAAGCAGTGTTTTATAAATGGTTTGGGTAACACTTTATTTAGATAGTCCACTTTAGACATTCTACTAACTATAAGTAACTTTTCAACTACATGTCAACTAACTGTCATTAGAGTATTAGTAGACTGTCTGCTTAATATCTGCTAACACTTTATTTTGTTGGTCCCCCAACAGACGTTCAACTGACTATAAGTAACTTGACGACTACAAGTCAACTTATTCTCCTAACCCGAACCCTAACACCTTACCATAACCTACCAGTCTACTGACAGTCTACTATAATATACTAATACTCTAATGAGAGTTAGTTGACATGTAGTTGAAAAGTTACTTATAATTAGTAGAATGTCTAAAGTGACTATCGAAATAAAGTGTAACCATGGTTTGTACTAACTGCTTTTTCCCCCAAAAGGAAGCTCACTGTAGTTGAATTGCATTGAATTCTTTATTTGACAAGCTCCAGTTTCTGGTGTACAGCATGCTAGCCAGCGCTAAACGCTCCTCTCCTCCACAGGTGTTTGTGGTAGTGGGTGTTTTCTTTGTATGCTTTGCACCTTTCCACCTGGCCCGAATCCCTTACACCCTCAGTCAGACCCGGAATACTTCTGCCCAGTGCTGGGCCCAAAACCAGCTGTACTTTGCCAAAGAGATCACACTCTGGATATCATCTACTAACGTGTGCCTGGACCCTCTCATCTATGTGTTTCTGTGTCGAGTCTTCCGCAAGAGGCTCAGCGCCACACTGAGCCGCCGTCCGCTGCATCATGGGTCTCTGACAGAGACCTCCACCAGAATGGAGATGCCAACCAGAGGCCAGAGGCCATTGTGACACAAATACGGATTTAGGTTGTCATTAACACACTTCATCCTGTGGCTGTTATGAAGTTCAAGGGTCCATGAAAATACACTGCAAAATAATTTTCTTAATCAGTATTTTTTTCCAGCACAAATATCTCAAAGTGTCTATAAACTTGTTTTAAAGACGTAGATATTTTCATTGGAATTGTTTTTTGCAGTGTATGGGGGAGCAGAAATAACTAAATAAAAAAGACTCCCTTATCTTACCAGCACCACCTTGTCTTTCTTGCAATAAAACGAAACCAAAGAAAATTTGGTTACACTTTACATTAAGGTTGGTAAACACTTGTTAAATCATGCGACAAACGTACTACTCATTGTTAGTTTATGAATTAACGGTAACACTTTACAAAAAGGTTCATTAGTTAACAACATTAGTTAGCATGAACTAAAAAATGAACTGCACTTATACAGCATTTATTAATCTTTGTTAATGTTAATTTCAACATTTACTAATACTTTATTAAAATCTTGTTAACATTAGTTGACTAACATGAAAAAACAACGAACAGACAGTTAACTAACGTTAACAAAGATGAACAAATACAGTAAGAAATGTATTGCTCATGGTTGGTTCATGTTAGTTAATGCATTAACTAATGAACCTTATAGAAAAGTGTTTCCGAATTAACTAACGTTACCTAATGTGATCTAATTGGAAACCGTCACTGAAAATGTAACAGTAAAATTAAACATTTTTGTGATGTACCAACCTTGAACGTCAGTTCATTGAAATACAGTGTTAGATCAATATTGACAGGGTTATTTTCAGTGACCTTAAGTGTGCTTCGTTATCAGAAACCACAGCAGTTTTTGTTTCCCTTCCAGTTATCTCACGGTCTCCTCTTCCTGAAAAGCCTTTTTATTCGGGCAGTCAGTGTCAGCTTATTAAACAAATTGTTACAAGTGGGAGGAAATTAAAAAATATCTAGAATTTTTAATGCATTATATGAATTTTTAATGCATTATATTTATATAAGTAAAATATATGTAATATATTTATATTTCTAAGTAAAATACGTTTTTGGTTAACTTTACTTGAATACAAATTAGGACTACAAGTAGAGTAGACAGAGCATTTTTTTGCTTTTGTTGAACAGAATAAACAAGTTTATTCTCAGTATTATACCTGCAAACTCAGAAGGTCTGAAAAAGGTGACACATTTTATACCCATGCGTGCAGGCTGCACGCTTCGGGTCGGGTATGTGCGCGCAGAAAGATGAGACTAACCCGTGTCCCGCTGGTGATATTTTTTTTCCCAGGATGGTAGGGGAAGACTCATGAATATTCATTGGGGAACTCATCCCTGATTGGTCTGATGACCTACCCCTAACCCCGCCCCTAAACCTACCCGTCACTGGGGTTAAAACCAAGATTGAACCCCGCCCCTAAACCTACCCGTCACTGGGGTTATGACCAATCAGGGATGAGTTCCCTAATGAATATTCATGAGTCTTCCCCTACCATCCTGGGAAAAAAATATTGTGTCCCGCTGGGTAAATCAGCACGTTACAGTACAAATGTGCGCATCTACCATAAAGGCAGGACATCAGTTCTGACTGGATCGCTTCTCAAATCGTCACTATCTAACATTTTCGTCTAGTTTTTATTCGTTGGCAAAAATATCAGTAGATTTTCGTCATAGTTTTTGTCATTCAAAACTAGTTTTAATAATTTAGTTATCGTCTCGTTTAGTAGTTATCGTCTATGTGGAAAATGTCGTTGATGAAAATGACAAAAATTATTCGTCAACGAAATTAACACTGTAATGTAGTTGACGAGATAGCCTTACCAAAATCCTTCACATTGAACTAACATTGTAGGCTAACAACACAATTTGCTGATCTTACGTTAGCTGACTAGCCGACAAGCTTACTTTCCATTATAACGTTAATGTTAAACATGTTAACTAACAACAAAGTTAGAGAAAACAATTATATTGTTGGCAGATAACAGCACTTGCCTCAAAACTAATGTCTGTCCAAAGTAGCACCAGATAATTCCTCAATCCGCGGGAAAGCTGCAGCCATGGGCTTTTCAAAGAAGACGCTGCCGTTATTTTGACTGTGATTGGCCAAATGACTCGTGTGATGTACCAAAGATGTTTGTGGAGAAGACCGCAGTTGGTTTTTGAAACTCACGTTTATGGGAAATGAATAAACGTGGTTCCGCCACGTGAAGACCCCCCCTCTCCCCCCTCCCCCCACTTTACATAATTCAACTTATGGCGATCCAGAAAGATCCAAACGACAATCATCAGTCAACTGGAGATTCACCAGTTATAAAACCCAAAAGACTTCATACTTCGGATTTAAAAAGGCTAGAGAAAAAGCAACCGTCTCATGCGAACACAAGGATAAACATCGGCGGGGCTTTTGAAAGGGTCGTGAACTCCGTGTTTTGAAGGGGTTCAAAACGGACACAGAGACGGCTCATTTCTGCTGAACAAGTAAGACATTTCAATAGTTCAATCGTGTAACAGTACGTTTTCTTAATTCACAGTTATGGAGTTTCCTTTGTTGTGCCTTTCTCGTTTAGCTATTATGGAGAATATGAATTCTGAACTACACAGGTAACCATAAAACACATTAAATGTAGTCACGCAATGCTGATGTTGTTAACATTAACAATTTGAGGAGAACAAAGTATAATTTGCACGGTTCGACATTATAAGCGATCGTTAGATTTAATCAGCACGATTTACAGCAATGCTTTTCCCCCCTTAGTTGATCAGAACAAAAAGGGATGTTACTTGTTCAGATTACATTATCCGGTGACAATTCTTATGTTGGTCAAACTTCCAAAAAGTGAATCTGTGATTGTGAATGACAGTATCCACACAGCGCGGTGATTGACAGCAGCACTCTCCTCAAAACACTGTGTTTATCCGCGCTGTTTCATGCCGATGTACAACTCACGTAAAGTTGATAATTCCGCGAATAACTGCAGTTCTACCAAAAAGACTCTGGAGGAATTTTGTATGGAATTCATTTTTTTAATAAAATAAATTTACAGACGATAAAATACAAATAAAGTAAACCCTCAACGAGCTCCGTCTCAAAGTTCTTTGGCGTAGGCCCCATCCTCCGTCCAGGTTCGGAAGTTAATTGGTAGGTCCTGCCTTATGATAGAGGCGGTGCGGAGCCTACCCCCGAACGAGTGGACGGGAGCCATCCTGGTGGTGGTGGGGAGGATGGAGGGGAACTTCGCTACGACACCTATAGGCAACAAAATAGAAGGGTAAGATCAGTCTTTTTATATTTGATGTCGAGCTGTGATTGGCTGCACGAAATTATGAATTAATGACGTGGCAGAGGAGTCTTTCTGATAGAACTTACGCTTATGCTTTCATTTACAGATTTTGAACAGAGATGGTGACAAAGAGGAAAAGCTGCGGACTGCAGCTTTAAACGTGGTGTATAAGACAAAGAAAAAAAGATGCATATGATTTCTATGATTAATCCTTTCAAACATTATTCTTGTATTGATCCATTTAAACTTTTTGTCTTATTCTCATAGTTATACTCATATTCAAACGTTCTAGACATTTATACTTCTACTCTGACATATGGACATAGCTATTCATGGGCTAGACACGCTATCTGTTGTTTCTGTTTTCTGCTCAGTGTGGTAGCCTATCTTGTCTAATATGTGTGGTATCTTGTTTAGTTTCACATGAGATTGTTATCTTACCTAGAATTAAGGTACAGCTACTGTTTTCATGTTTTTGTGGGTTTACAACAGTAGACACTATTAGTAATACAGGTGAAACTCAGAAAATTTGAATATTGTGCAAAAGTTATAATTTTGATGATTATGGTTTACAGTTTATGAAAACCCCAAATTCAAGATCTCAGGAAATTTGAATATTACATGAAATCAATAAAAAGGATTTTAAATACAGAAATGTCAGCCCTCTGAAAAGTATACTCATGCATATGTATATAGTTATATATACTAAATGTATTAGTTTCACCTTTTAATTTGAATTACTGAAATACATGAACTTTTGCACGATATTCTATTTTTTTTTGTTTATCTCATTTATATATAGCCTATTTATTAATTTATATATATATATATATATATATATATATATATATATATATATATATATATTTATTTATTTATGTGTGTGTTTAATATTGGTAATATTGCTGCCTAGGTAAATCAAAAACCGAAGAAAGGTTAAAAAAGAAAGGTATAGCATATTAATTTATTTTTTAACTGGTCATTGACTGATTTTAATTGACCAATTAAACGTAATGTTTTATGGGTTTCTCTGTCAGTTCTGTTTATTCTGCATGTCTCCTCAATCAAAAGCATCTGATTCTGATTCAGACTTTATACAAAAGAGAGATGTAAGATGTGTGTGCTGGGGGACTCCAGGACTGGGGATCCCTGTTCTATACGGCTCCAGCCCAACAAGCTTATAGTCTAGGATAAATATGCAGGGCAGTGTACAACACTGTGTTTGAATGTACTGTGAATGTATATTTTTTCACTCTTCTAAAAATAAGAAACATTTTCTTGGTCTTGTCACCAAACTCTTTCTGAACCTCACTTAGGCCGGTGACACACTGGTTGCGTGGCGTAAGTGTCTCAGCTGCGTGGCGTGTCCGTTTTTTATTTCGGTTCCCATGTTAACAGTTAGAGCTTGCACACTGCCTGCACTCAAGCCGCGCGGAAAACGCGTGCATGCTAGAAATAGAACCGGCGCCTATTTTTCACGCGACACGCAAGCGTGTTGGAAGCGTTTCCAGGCTAAATAGAATAGGAAAATGTCATTTTGTACACGAATACATATTAATAAATTACATTTTGATGTTTGAAAATCTAGGTTTTGACATAAATTCAGATATAAAGTTTTTATTTTATTTTTTTATCCCATTATTTTGCCTATAGGTACATATAATTTCATGTCATTTTATTTGTTAAACAATCGAGTCCTGGTGTCCACTACAGAGGTCATAGCATAACATATGAATAAAATATATATTTTTTTTTCATTTGTTTCTTATGCTCTTAACAATGTGATTACATGGGGAAAAAAATCAAAAAACTTCTTTGAAAAAAACTTTCTGGGCCTCAGGAGGATATAAAGATAGGATAGGCTACAATAACAACGTAGTGTGTCTTCTGAGTGACGGTCCAACATCAGGTAGGCTAAATATAGGCTCTTTAAAGCTTCAAAAAATTTGTCAATGTTATTGAAATAAATAGCCCACTTCCCCATTTTTCGGATTTTGGAAGATGTGTGATAACAGTTGAAATTGTTGTCTTAAAGGCAAGAGCAACACACCGCTAATCCAAATGTAGACTGGTCTGTCAGCGCTCCCTCTACGTCACCTAGAAGAGCAGCACAGCGTCAGACATGTTTAGTGTGCAAAGACACAGAAAACGCGACGCAGCCGACACACAGCTGACACGCCACGCTCGCGCTACACAGCCAGTGTGTCACCGGCCTTAGACATAGTCCAGTGTTTCCTAACCCTGAAGGCACAGCAGTGCCCGCTATTGAAGTCTCCCTCCTGTGACTGCTGTATGTCCTGAGTCTCCACTGAAGAGGGGATAAGGTGATGGAGATGTGATGATGATGAAGAGTTGAACATGTGTTGAAGTCTCCCTCCTGTGACTGCTGTATGTCCTGAGTCTCCACTGAAGAGGGGATGAGGGGATGGAGATGTGATGATGATGAAGAGTTGAACATGTGTTGAAGTCTCCCTCCTGTGACTGCTGTATGTCCTGAGTCTCCACTGAAGAGGGGATAAGGTGATGGAGATGTGATGATGATGAAGAGTTGAACATGTGTTGTAGTCTCCCTCCTGTGACTGCTGTATGTCCTGAGTCTCCACTGAAGAGGGGATGAGGTGATGGAGATGTGATGATGATGATGATGAAGAGTTGAACATGTGTTGTAGTCTCCCTCCTGTGACTGCTGTATGTCCTGAGTCTCCACTGAAGAGGGGATGAGGTGATGGAGATGTGATGATGATGATGATGAAGAGTTGAACATGTGTTGTAGTCTCCCTCCTGTGACTGCTGTATGTCCTGAGTCTCCACTGAAGAGGGGATGAGGGGATGGAGATGTGATGATGATGAAGAGTTGAACATGTGTTGAAGTCTCCCTCCTGTGACTGCTGTATGTCCTGAGTCTCCACTGAAGAGGGGATGAGGTGATAGAGATGTGATGATGATGAAGAGTTGAACATGTGTTGAAGTCTCCCTCCTGTGACTGCTGTATGTCCTGAGTCTCCACTGAAGAGGGGATGAGGTGATGGAGATGTGATGATGATGATGATGAAGAGTTGAACATGTGTTGTAGTCTCCCTCCTGTGACTGCTGTATGTCCTGAGTCTCCACTGAAGAGGGGATGAGGTGATGAAGATGTGATGATGATGAAGAGTTGAACATGTGTTGAAGTCTCCCTCCTGTGACTGTATGTCCTGAGTCTCCACTGAAGGGGGGATGGAGATGTGATGATGATGAAGAGTTGAACATGTGTTGAAGTCTCCCTCCTGTGACTGTATGTCCTGAGTCTCCACTGAAGAGGGGATGAGGTGATGGAGATGTGATGATGATGAAGAGTTGAACATGTGTTGAAGTCTCCCTCATGTGACTGCTGTATGTCCTGAGTCTCCACTGAAGAGGGGATGAGGTGATGGAGATGTGATGATGATGAAGAGTTGAACATGTGTTGAAGTCTCCCTCCTGTGACTGTATGTCCTGAGTCTCCACTGAAGAGGGGATGAGGTGATGGAGATGTGATGATGATGATGATGAAGAGTTGAACATGTGTTGTAGTCTCCCTCCTGTGACTGCTGTATGTCCCGAGTCTCCACTGAAGAGGGGATGAGGTGATGGAGATGTGATGATGATGATGATGATGATGAAGAGTTGAACATGTGTTGTAGTCTCCCTCCTGTGACTGTATGTCCTGAGTCTCCACTGAAGAGGTGATGGAGATGTGATGATGATGAAGAGTTGAACATGTGTTGAAGTCTCCCTCCTGTGACTGCTGTATGTCCTGAGTCTCCACTGAAGAGGGGATGAGGGGATAGAGATGTGATGATGATGATTAAGAGTTGAACATGGGATGTAGTCTCCCTCCTGTGACTGCTGTATGTCCTGAGTCTCCACTGAAGAGGGGATGAGGGGATAGAGATGTGATGATAATGATTAAGAGTTGAACATGTGTTGTAGTCTCCCTCCTGTGACTGTATGTCCTGAGTCTCCACTGAAGAGGTGATGGAGATGTGATGATGATGAAGAGTTGAACATGTGTTGAAGTCTCCCTCCTGTGACTGCTGTATGTCCTGAGTCTCCACTGAAGAGGGGATGAGGGGATGGAGATGTGATGATGATGAAGAGTTGGAACATGTGTTGAAGTCTCCCTCCTGTGACTGTATGTCCTGAGTCTCCACTGAAGGGGGGATGGAGATGTGATGATTATGAAGAGTTGAACATGTGTTGAAGTCTCCCTCCTGTGACTGTATGTCCTGAGTCTCCACTGAAGGGGGGATGGAGATGTGATGATGATGAAGAGTTGAACATGTGTTGAAGTCTCCCTCTTGTGACTGTATGTCCTGAGTCTCCACTGAAGAGGGGATGAGGGGATGGAGATGTGATGATGATGAAGAGTTGAACATGTGTTGAAGTCTCCCTCCTGTGACTGTATGTCCTGAGTCTCCAATGAAGAGGGGATAAGGTGATGGAGATGTGATGATGATGAAGAGTTGAACATGTGTTGTAGTCTCCCTCCTGTGACTGCTGTATGTCCTGAGTCTCCACTGAAGAGGGGATGAGGTGATGGAGATGTGATGATGATGAAGAGTTGAACATGTGTTGTAGTCTCCCTCCTGTGACTGCTGTATGTCCTGAGTCTCCACTGAAGAGGGGATGAGGTGATGGAGATGTGATGATGATGAAGAGTTGATCATGTGTTGAAGTCTCCCTCCTGTGACTGTATGTCCTGAGTCTCCACTGAAGAGGTGATGGAGATGTGATGATGATGAAGAGTTGAACATGTGTTGAAGTCTCCCTCCTGTGACTGCTGTATGTCCTGAGTCTCCACTGAAGAGGGGATGAGGTAATGGAGATGTGATGATGATGAAGAGTTGAACATGTGTTGAAGTCTCCCTCCTGTGACTGCTGTATGTCCTGAGTCTCCACTGAAGAGGTGATGGAGATGTGATGATGATGAAGAGTTGAACATGTGTTGAAGTCTCCCTCCTGTGACTGTATGTCCTGAGTCTCCACTGAAGAGGTGATGAGGGGATGGAGATGTGATGATGATGAAGAGTTGAACATGTGTTGAAGTCTCCCTCCTGTGACTGTATGTCCTGAGTCTCCACTGAAGGGGGGATGGAGATGTGATGATGATGAAGAGTTGAACATGTGTTGAAGTCTCCCTCCTGTGACTGTATGTCCTGAGTCTCCACTGAAGAGGGGATGAGGTGATGGAGATGTGATGATGATGAAGAGTTGAACATGTGTTGTAGTCTCCCTCCTGTGACTGCTGTATGTCCTGAGTCTCCACTGAAGAGGTGATGGAGATGTGATGATGATGAAGAGTTGAACATGTGTTGAAGTCTCCCTCCTGTGACTGTATGTCCTGAGTCTCCACTGAAGAGGTGATGAGGGGATGGAGATGTGATGATGATGAAGAGTTGAACATGTGTTGTAGTCTCCCTCCTGTGACTGCTGTATGTCCTGAGTCTCCACTGAAGAGGGGATGAGGTGATGGAGATGTGATGATGATGAAGAGTTGATCATGTGTTGAAGTCTCCCTCCTGTGACTGTATGTCCTGAGTCTCCACTGAAGAGGTGATGGAGATGTGATGATGATGAAGAGTTGAACATGTGTTGAAGTCTCCCTCCTGTGACTGCTGTATGTCCTGAGTCTCCACTGAAGAGGGGATGAGGTGATGGAGATGTGATGATGATGAAGAGTTGAACATGTGTTGAAGTCTCCCTCCTGTGACTGTTGTATGTCCTGAGTCTCCACTGAAGAGGGGATGAGGTGATGGAGATGTGATGATGATGATTAAGAGTTGAACATGTGTTGTAGTCTCCCTCCTGTGACTGCTGTATGTCCTGAGTCTCCACTGAAGAGGGGATGAGGTGATGGAGATGTGATGATGATGAAGAGTTGAACATGTGTTGTAGTCTCTCTCCTGTGACTGCTGTATGTCCTGAGTCTCCACTGAAGAGGTGATGAGGGGATGGAGATGTGATGATGATGAAGAGTTGAACATGTGTTGAAGTCTCCCTCCTGTGACTGCTGTATGTCCTGAGTCTCCACTGAAGAGGTGATGGAGATGTGATGATGATGAAGAGTTGAACATGTGTTGAAGTCTCCCTCCTGTGACTGTATGTCCTGAGTCTCCACTGAAGAGGTGATGAGGGGATGGAGATGTGATGATGATGAAGAGTTGAACATGTGTTGTAGTCTCCCTCCTGTGACTGCTGTATGTCCTGAGTCTCCACTGAAGAGGGGATGAGGTGATGGAGATTTGATGATGATGAAGAGCTGAACATGTGTTGTAGTCTCCCTCCTGTGACTGCTGTATGTCCTGAGTCTCCACTGAAGAGGGGATGAGGTGATGGAGATGTGATGATGATGAAGAGTTGATCATGTGTTGAAGTCTCCCTCCTGTGACTGTATGTCCTGAGTCTCCACTGAAGAGGTGATGGAGATGTGATGATGATGAAGAGTTGAACATGTGTTGAAGTCTCCCTCCTGTGACTGCTGTATGTCCTGAGTCTCCACTGAAGAGGGGATGAGGTGATGGAGATGTGATGATGATGAAGAGTTGAACATGTGTTGAAATCTCCCTCCTGTGACTGCTGTATGTCCTGAGTCTCCACTGAAGAGGGGATGAGGTGATGGAGATGTGATGATGATGAAGAGTTGAACATGTGTTGTAGTCTCCCTCCTGTGACTGCTGTATGTCCTGAGTCTCCACTGAAGAGGGGATGAGGTGATGGAGATGTGATGATGATGAAGAGTTGAACATGTGTTGAAGTCTCCCTCCTGTGACTGTATGTCCTGAGTCTCCACTGAAGAGGGGATGAGGTGATGGAGATGTGACGATGATGAAGAGTTGAACATGTGTTGAAGTCTCCCTCCTGTGACTGCTGTATGTCCTGAGTCTCCACTGAAGAGGGGATGGAGATGTGATGATGATGATGATGAAGAGTTGAACATGTGTTGTAGTCTCCCTCCTGTGACTGCTGTATGTCCTGAGTCTCCACTGAAGAGGGGATGAGGTGATGGAGATGTGACAATGATGAAGAGTTGAACATGTGTTGAAGTCTCCCTCCTGTGACTGCTGTATGTCCTGAGTCTCCACTGAAGAGGTGATGGAGATGTGATGATGATGAAGAGTTGAACATGTGTTGAAGTCTCCCTCCTGTGACTGCTGTATGTCCTGAGTCTCCACTGAAGAGGTGATGGAGATGTGATGATGATGAAGAGTTGAACATGTGTTGAAGTCTCCCTCCTGTGACTGCTGTATGTCCTGAGTCTCCACTGAAGGGGGGATGGAGATGTGATGATGATGAAGAGTTGAACATGTGTTGAAGTCTCCCTCCTGTGACTGCTGTATGTCCTGAGTCTCCACTGAAGAGGTGATGGAGATGTGACGATGATGAAGAGATGAACATGTGTTGAAGTCTCCCTCCTGTGACTGCTGTATGTCCTGAGTCTCCACTGAAGAGGGGATGGAGATGTGATGATGATGATGATGAAGAGTTGAACATGTGTTGTAGTCTCCCTCCTGTGACTGCTGTATGTCCTGAGTCTCCACTGAAGAGGGGATGAGGTGATGGAGATGTGACAATGATGAAGAGTTGAACATGTGTTGAAGTCTCCCTCCTGTGACTGCTGTATGTCCTGAGTCTCCACTGAAGAGGTGATGGAGATGTGATGATGATGAAGAGTTGAACATGTGTTGAAGTCTCCCTCCTGTGACTGCTGTATGTCCTGAGTCTCCACTGAAGAGGTGATGGTGATGTGATGATGATGAAGAGTTGAACATGTGTTGAAGTCTCCCTCCTGTGACTGCTGTATGTCCTGAGTCTCCACTGAAGAGGTGATGGAGATGTGATGATGATGAAGAGTTGAACATGTGTTGAAGTCTCCCTCCTGTGACTGCTGTATGTCCTGAGTCTCCACTGAAGAGGGGATGAGGGGATGGAGATGTGATGTTGATGATTAAGAGTTGGAACATGTGTTGAAGTCTCCCTCCTGTGACTGTATGTCCTGAGTCTCCACTGAAGGGGGGATGGAGATGTGATGATGATGAAGAGTTGAACATGTGTTGAAGTCTCCCTCCTGTGACTGTATGTCCTGAGTCTCCACTGAAGAGGGGATGAGGTGATGGAGATGTGATGATGATGAAGAGTTGAACATGGGATGTAGTCTCCCTCCTGTGACTGCTGTATGTCCTGAGTCTCCACTGAAGAGGTGATGGAGATGTGATGATGATGAAGAGTTGAACATGTGTTGAAGTCTCCCTCCTGTGACTGCTGTATGTCCTGAGTCTCCACTGAAGAGGGGATGAGGGGATAGAGATGTGATGATGATGATTAAGAGTTGAACATGGGATGTAGTTTCCCTCCTGTGACTGTATGTCTTGAGTCTCCACTAAAGGAGGGATGGAGATGTGATGATGATGAAGAGTTGAACATGTGTTGAAGTCTCCCTCTTGTGACTGCTGTATGTCCTGAGTCTCCACTGAAGAGGTGATGGAGATGTGATGATGATGAAGAGTTGAACATGTGTTGAAGTCTCCCTCCTGTGACTGTATGTCCTGAGTCTCCACTGAAGAGGTGATGGAGATGTGATGATGATGAAGAGTTGAACATGTGTTGAAGTCTCCCTCCTGTGACTGCTGTATGTCCTGAGTCTCCACTGAAGAGGGGATGAGGTGATGGAGATGTGATGATGATGAAGAGTTGAACATGTGTTGAAGTCTCCCTCCTGTGACTGTATGTCCTGAGTCTCCACTGAAGAGGTGATGGAGATGTGATGATGATGAAGAGTTGAACATGTGTTGAAGTCTCCCTCCTGTGACTGCTGTATGTCCTGAGTCTCCACTGAAGAGGGGATGAGGTGATGGAGATGTGATGATGATGAAGAGTTGAACATGTGTTGAAGTCTCCCTCCTGTGACTGCTGTATGTCCTGAGTCTCCACTGAAGAGGTGATGGAGATGTGATGATGATGAAGAGTTGAACATGTGTTGAAGTCTCCCTCCTGTGACTGCTGTATGTCCTGAGTCTCCACTGAAGAGGGGATGAGGGGATGGAGATGTGATGTTGATGATTAAGAGTTGGAACATGTGTTGAAGTCTCCCTCCTGTGACTGTATGTCCTGAGTCTCCACTGAAGG
Source organism: Semotilus atromaculatus (assembly GCA_031834385.1). Taxonomy (NCBI): domain Eukaryota; kingdom Metazoa; phylum Chordata; class Actinopteri; order Cypriniformes; family Leuciscidae; genus Semotilus; species Semotilus atromaculatus. The sequence continues at coordinate 36,425,991 of JAULUF010000015.1, read as the reverse complement.
GGGGATGGAGATGTGATGATGATGAAGAGTTGAACATGTGTTGAAGTCTCCCTCCTGTGACTGTATGTCCTGAGTCTCCACTGAAGAGGGGATGAGGTGATGGAGATGTGATGATGATGAAGAGTTGAACATGGGATGTAGTCTCCCTCCTGTGACTGCTGTATGTCCTGAGTCTCCACTGAAGAGGGGATGAGGGGATGGAGATGTGATGATGAAGATTAAGAGTTGAACATGGGATGTAGTCTCCCTCCTGTGACTGTATGTCCTGAGTCTCCACTGAAGAGGGGATGAGGGGATGGAGATGTGATGATGATGAAGAGTTGAACATGTGTTGAAGTCTCCCTCCTGTGACTGTATGTCCTGAGTCTCCACTGAAGAGGGGATGAGGTGATGGAGATGTGATGATGATGAAGAGTTGAACATGTGTTGTAGTCTCCCTCCTGTGACTGCTGTATGTCCTGAGTCTCCACTGAAGAGGGGATGAGGTGATGGAGATGTGATGATGATGAAGAGTTGAACATGTGTTGAAGTCTCCCTCCTGTGACTGCTGTATGTCCTGAGTCTCCACTGAAGGGGGGATGGAGATGTGATGATGATGAAGAGTTGAACATGTGTTGAAGTCTCCCTCCTGTGACTGCTGTATGTCCTGAGTCTCCACTGAAGGGGGGATGGAGATGTGATGATGATGAAGAGTTGAACATGTGTTGAAGTCTCCCTCCTGTGACTGCTGTATGTCCTGAGTCTCCACTGAAGAGGGGATGAGGTGATGGAGATGTGATGATGATGAAGAGTTGAACATGTGTTGAAGTTTCCCTCCTGTAACTGCTGTATGTCCTGAGTCTCCACTGAAGGGGGGATGGAGATGTGATGATGATGAAGAGTTGAACATGTGTTGAAGTCTCCCTCCTGTGACTGTATGTCCTGAGTCTCCACTGAAGAGGGGATGAGGTGATGGAGATGTGATGATGATGAAGAGTTGAACATGTGTTGTAGTCTCCCTCCTGTGACTGCTGTATGTCCTGAGTCTCCACTGAAGAGGGGATGAGGTGATGGAGATGTGATGATGATGAAGAGTTGAACATGTGTTGTAGTCTCCCTCCTGTGACTGCTGTATGTCCTGAGTCTCCACTGAAGAGGGGATGAGGTGATGGAGATGTGATGATGATGAAGAGTTGAACATGTGTTGTAGTCTCCCTCCTGTGACTGTATGTCCTGAGTCTCCACTGAAGAGGTGATGGAGATGTGATGATGATGAAGAGTTGAACATGTGTTGAAGTCTCCCTCCTGTGACTGCTGTATGTCCTGAGTCTCCACTGAAGAGGTGATGGAGATGTGATGATGATGAAGAGTTGAACATGTGTTGAAGTCTCCCTCCTGTGACTGCTGTATGTCCTGAGTCTCCACTGAGGAGGGGATGAGGTGATGGAGATGTGATGATGATGAAGAGTTGAACATGTGTTGAAGTCTCCCTCCTGTGACTGTATGTCCTGAGTCTCCACTGAAGAGGGGATGAGGTGATGGAGATGTGATGATGATGAAGAGTTGAACATGTGTTGTAGTCTCCCTCCTGTGACTGCTGTATGTCCTGAGTCTCCACTGAAGAGGGGATGAGGGGATGGAGATGTGATGATGATGAAGAGTTGAACATGCGTTGAAGTCTCCCTCCTGTGACTGTATGTCCTGAGTCTCCACTGAAGGGGGGATGGAGATGTGATGATGATGAAGAGTTGAACATGTGTTGAAGTCTCCCTCCTGTGACTGTATGTCCTGAGTCTCCACTGAAGAGGTGATGGAGATGTGATGATGATGAAGAGTTGAACATGTGTTGTAGTCTCCCTCCTGTGACTGTATGTCCTGAGTCTCCACTGAAGAGGTGATGGAGATGTGATGATGATGAAGAGTTGAACATGTGTTGTAGTCTCCCTCCTGTGACTGTATGTCCTGAGTCTCCACTGAAGAGGTGATGGAGATGTGATGATGATGAAGAGTTGAACATGTGTTGTAGTCTCCCTCCTGTGACTGCTGTATGTCCTGAGTCTCCACTGAAGAGGGGATGAGGGGATGGAGATGTGATGATGATGAAGAGTTGAACATGTGTTGAAGTCTCCCTCCTGTGACTGCTGTATGTCCTGAGTCTCCACTGAAGAGGTGATGAGGTGATGGAGATGTGATGATGATGAAGAGTTGAACATGTGTTGTAGTCTCCCTCCTGTGACTGCTGTATGTCCTGAGTCTCCACTGAAGAGGGGATGAGGGGATGGAGATGTGATGATGATGAAGAGTTGAACATGTGTTGAAGTCTCCCTCCTGTGACTGCTGTATGTCCTGAGTCTCCACTGAAGAGGGGATGAGGTGATGGAGATGTGATGATGATGAAGAGTTGAACATGTGTTGTGTTTGGTGTGCCTCAGGAACAGGGTTGGGAAACAGCCTTTTTTTATATGGTAAAATACAGTCCCTTAAAATGTCTGCAAATAAATATGTCAGTCATGAAGGGTGTGCAATGTGATAGTTTACTGTATGTACAATATGTACATTTCTCTCATCTTACATCAAGTAACCAGTGGCGTAACTTTGTTTAAAAAAGTGGGTGGGACAAGTGTGTGTGTGTGTGTGTGTGTGTGTGTGCGCGTGCACGTGCGTGTGTATAAATGAATGAATAAAGCGAATAAATACATATATCCGACTGTTTGACCTGTGTCCTTTAATTGGCTAGTGGTAGAACTTTTGCCGAGCATCCTTTTCAATCTAAAAGGATTCCGATTTCACCGGAACGAACAAGTCTCCGAAACGGATTGAAGCGCGCGTGCATGTGATGACTGTGCGTGAGCCACGAGATAACACTGTAACCGCGCAACCGATCACAGGCGGCAACGAGCACTTTGATCACTTGATTAAAAAAAAAACACGTATTTCAACGCTAGATCGCCTCTTATTTAGTAAATGAACGAAATGAATGCTCTGCCAGCTGGAGATGTTTTATTTCTATTGGTATATCCGTGCCGCGAGAGGTTTTAAAAAGTGGTGGGGACAATATCGACCCTGGCAAAAAGTGGTGGGGACATGTCCCACCTGTCCCACCCGCAAATTACGCCCCTGCAAGTAACCCTTAGTGTGTAGGCCTACTGTAAGTTTAGTGTAAGTGTAACATTTTTGTGTTAGATTTTGCACTGCATATCACAGCCACAAGGTGGCGCAGTAATAAGTCACCTTGTATTTTGCTAAAAACTCCACAGGAATGCATAATATAATAAAAATTGTTTCTTTTGAATCCTTGCAATAAGCGTTAACAAGGTTATATTTAATTTTAGTGTTTGTCTGTAAAGTTATTGTTCTCAGTAAAGCCAAATCTTAGAAGTCATCCTAAAGTGTTCCTGACATTCGCACAAAATTTGCGAAGACCATCTTGACAGTCTCTCTTTGGTAGAAGACACACTGTATCTCAAAGGGTCATTCCAGGTTACATACATTTACAAATAAATACATATTGTCATCACTAACAAGCTCAATTAAAGACTGATACCTGTTCTTTTGCCTTGTTACATGTTGGGCATTCACTATCCCGTGTCGTATGTGTGTGTGTTTGATCCTGGAGCGGTTCCCTCAACACAATGTCAGCTTATGAGAGTTTATAATTAAATGTTCTTGACGTCAGCTTGTTTCTTTTCTTTTTTTTCTTTTTTCTTTGGTTTGTAAATTGAAACAATTGCAACCAATACATTTGAGAAAAAAAAAATCATCTTCTAATTGAATGTAAATATTGTCAGTGCGCTGAACTTGAAATGTATTTACAGGACTATAATAATAATAACAACAACAATAACATACTGGTTAATGCAACATTTTAGCCAAATAATCCAACGATTAATATCTGTGTACATAAATGTATTGATCAAAACTACTAACACAACAACACAGCAATAGGTCAGTGATATTAACACATCACTGGGTAAGCTTCTGGGTCATTTAACACTTTTTTAAAACTAGGCATTTTATTTAGCCATGTTTACTAAATGTATAGTTTTATAAAATTGCTGTAGGCTACAGTAAAATCTGTCAAATACCAACTGCAAGATTTAATTCATTGATTTATCTTTTTCTAACTGGCAGCCTTAAGTAATATAGCTAACACTTTTTGCAGTCCTACTATATTAAATATTGCGTAAATATACTAATTATTATTATACTGATCACTAATAGTGTCTACATGGTTGCACAACCCAGAAAAACATGAAAACGTGTGTTATGATCATATACCAAATTTAAAAAGTACAATAGTTAAGATAATAGAATATAGCCAAAGTATTAATCCAGAAGTCAGCATCACCATCATACGTTATCCAGGCGTTTATCCACACGTACGTTATCACACGTCATTGATCACGGCAAGGTGCCCGACCATCGACACGATGATTGCCACAGTTATGGATGCTATTCCATCTGGCATACTCATGCTTTTCAAAAATAACTCTCTCTCGTTGGGTTCATTATCTTCTCTTGAACCGGGCAACACTCCTATTGGTGAGATACACTCACCGGCCACTTTATTAGGTACCCCATGCTAGTAACGGGTTGGACCCCCTTTTGCCTTCAGAACTGCCTCAATTCTTCGTGGCATAGATTCAACAAGGTGCTGGAAGCATTCCTCAGGGAGTTTGGTCCATATTGACATGATGGCATCACACAGTTGCCGCAGATTTGTCGGCTGCACATCCATGATGCGAATCTCCCGTTCCACCACATCCCAAAGATGCTCTATTGGATTGAGATCTGGTGACTGTGGAGGCCATTTGAGTACAGTGAACTCATTGTCATGTTCAAGAAACCAGTCTGAGATGATTCCAGCTTTATGACATGGCGCATTATCCTGCTGAAAGTAGCCATCAGAAGTTGGGTACATTGTGGTCATAAAGGGATGGACATGGTCAGCAACAATACTCAGGTAGGCTGTGGCGTTGCAACGATGCTCAATTGGTACCAAGGGGCCCAAAGAGTGCCAAGAAAATATTCCCCACACCATGACACCACCACCACCAGCCTGAACCGTTGATACAAGGCAGGATGGATCCATGCTTTCATGTTGTAGACGCCAAATTCTGACCCTACCATCCGAATGTCGCAGCAGAAATCGAGACTCATCAGACCAGGCAACGTTTTTCCAATCTTCTATTGTCCAATTTCGATGAGCTTGTGCAAATTGTAGCCTCAGTTTCCTGTTCTTAGCTGAAAGGAGTGGCACCCGGTGTGGTCTTCTGCTGCTGTAGCCCATCTGCCTCAAAGTTCGACGTACTGTGCGTTCAGAGATGCTCTTCTGCCCACCTTGGTTGTAACGGGTGGTTATTTGAGTCACTGTTGCCCTTCTATCAGCTCGAACCAGTCTGGCCATTCTCCTCTGACCTCTGGCATCAACAAGGCATTTCCGCCCACAGAACTGCCGCTCACTGGATGTTTTTTCTTTTTCGGACCATTCTCTGTAAACCCTAGAGATGGTTGTGCGTGAAAATCCCAGTAGATTAGCAGTTTCTGAAATACTCAGACCAGCCCTTCTGGCACCAACAATCATGCCACGTTCAAAGTCACTCAAATCACCTTTCTTCCCCATACTGATGCTCGGTTTGAACTGCAGGAGATTGTCTTGACCATGTCTACATGCCTAAATGCACTGAGTTGCCGCCATGTGATTGGCTGCTTAGAAATTAAGTGTTAAGGAGCAGTTGGACAGGTGTACCTAATAAAGTGGCCGGTGAGTGTATGTTTCACTGAAAAAAAAGGAAGACATTATAAAGTAAGAGTTCTATTCCTTGAGAACATTATTTCTGCCCCTCCTGCAATCTCATATTGGAATAGTCTTTTTGATCATTTAAATTGGAAAAATATATGGTCCGTACAACAAAGGTTTCTCCTCACAAACAAAATAAAAGAAATATCTTTTAAATTAATTCATAATATTTAGTCAAAACATTTCTTTAAAAAAAATTCAATCTTGATATTGACACTAATTGCTCTTTCTGTCAGAATGACACTGAAACGGTTCTTCACTTGTTTTGGTCGTGCAGTTTTAGGCTACTACTTTGCAACTTTGGAAAGATGTTAGTTGGTTTATCTCAAGCAATATCTTGCAAAATTTCTCTGTGAATCCCAAGACTGTTATTTTTGGATTTTTTTTAAGCGGATTCAAATGCCTGCTTTATAATAAACTTAATAATTTTTCTATGTAGATTTTGGTATTCTTACAAGAGATAAAACATTATTTGATTACAATTTCTTCCTCCCTTAACCCAAAAGCACTCGGAACATGTACGTTTTGCAAGACTTACAAACTCTTTACCGTGCTAAATGTTTAGATCTTTTCATTTAAGTAATGCCCTTTGTCTTTCTTTTTGTCTTGTTTTTATTTCTTTTTAATTTTATTTTACTTACATCACTGTTTTCTTTTTTGTTTTTTGCGATCATATTGTTGAAGTGTTTTCTTTCACTATTTGTATATTTTTGTTATTAATAATTATTGTTGTGTTCTGATTATGTTATTTTACATTGTAAACTGAATGTTCAAATAAAGCATTAAAAAAAAGATGATTGCTTAAAAAAAAAGCATTAAAAAAAAAGACGACACCATGATTGCTTAGTTTGCAAAGTAAGTGCACAAATCACAGCTAATACATTGCCACCTAGCCGCCTGGAGTGCCTACAACATCACATTTCACACCCCCCATAACGCTCGTCTAAACACAGAATAAAAAGTGATTAACGCAACGCCACTTTTGCGTTTTCTCTTCAGATCGTTTCCGTGTAAACAGCCTGAGAAAGATCATGGCCCACAGCACTGCCATTGAATTACAGCGCACAGTATGAGTGTGCATTTGTTTTATGGGTCATGTATGCAGACAAATCACACACGCACGCACACACACACACACACACACACACACACACGCACACACACACACACTCGCTGCATATTTGAGTGTTTACTGGTATGTTATTGACAGACAGTGTGTGTGCTGTGAGGGAACGCCAGGCCTCTCCGTCTGACAGATGTCTCCGTCACACACACACACACACACACACACACCTGCTTTAGTGGACGTGATGATAACAGCGAGACACTGCCAATCTTCATCTGCAGGACACCTGATGCATTTCTGTAGATATAATGCATAATGTTATAAACTTACAAATTAACTCTATTGTAGTTTTAGTTACTTTACAGACAGCATTTCAGTTACTCCGAAGACCAATATGTTTTACACTATAGGCCACAAGTGAAAGAACAATGCAATATGTGTAATTTGAAGAGTTCAGATGCAAAAGCCTCTAAGTGCCATTTAAAATTTTCTTCTAGAATGATCATTTTTATCAAGCTTGTATATTTAAGTTCAGTAATTTCACTTAAATGGCAATGAAGATTACCTATTAATTGTCATTTAAGTGAAATTACTGACCTTAAATATACAAGCTTGATAAAAATGATCATTCTAGAAGAAAATTTTAAATGGCACTTAGAGGCTTTTGCATTTGAACTCTAATATGTAGACGCTTCCAGAGACTCTCTCTATATGGCTCTGGATGCTTCTAGAGAGAATAAGAAGAGTTCAGGATTCAGCCAATCGCAGGGCTCAGAGTGGGTCACGTGCGCACTCTCCCCCCGCAGCGCGTGGAGTCTCGATAGTAACACTAATACAGTCCTCGTCAGTTCAGTTCATCCGGCAACATGTTCAACAGACTCCAGTTTGAAGAAGACCCGTTCTTTTCGTAAGTCTTATGAACTTATAACTTATTAAAATATAACATTATAATTGGTTTAGACCGTTTAGAAATCAGCTTGAGATCAAAATCTCATTATTCAAAATGTATAGTTTTAATTTCATTAGTAGTGCTTGGTTTACTAAGTGTTTTTATGGTTTAAAAGATACTCTGTCTGCTGACTGATATAGTTAACACTGTTTGCTCTGTAAATTTGCTCTTTAGTAATGCAATATTCGTTCACCAGGGTCGTCTTTCACTCAGCCCTATGCGCTTAAAGGGACAGTTCACACACAAATAATGTACTCAGCCTCATGTGCTTACAACCCTGTATGAGTTTCTTTCTTCTGCTGAACACAGAAGAAGATATTGTGAAGAATGTTGTTAAATAAAAAGTTGACAGTAGCCATTGACTTTTGTTTGATTACCAACCTTTTTACTATAGTTTCTATAGTTATAACTTATGCATAATTAAGTTACATGCAACTAACCCTAAACCAAACCCATAGTAAGTACATGTCGTTAATTATTAATACTCAGTACTTAAATGTATTAGGGCTGTCAAATGATTAATCGCGATTAATCGCATCCAAAATAAAAGTTTGTGTTTACATAATAAATGTGTGTGTACTGTGTATAATTATTTTATATATATAAATACATACACATGCTTGTATATATTTAAGAAATATTTGCATGTATATACTATATATAATTTATATTATATATAAATATAAATATTTTATATATAAATAACACATTTTTCTTAAATATATAAATGCACGTGTGTGTACTTACATTTACAAAATAATTTTACACAGTACAAACACATTTATTATGTAGACACAAACTTTTTATTTTGGATGCGATTCATCGTGATTAATCATTTGACAGCCCTAAGACTGGAAAAAGGACACCTTAAAATAAAGTCTAACCAACACCTCTTACTGTGCCCTTTCACAGGCCTACATGAGTTCATTTTTAGTTTGATCTCAGATCTGTCCGAGGTCTTGGTTGTGAAGTCACTGTACAGACATGTAAAGATGGCCAGCGTGTTTTATGCCATTATGCTGTAAATAGAAAGTGTAATGAAGTTCCTTGTCTCTCTTCTCTCCGTTCTAAAATAGCTCCTCAAGGTAGGCACTTCTGTCCTCAATGCATCCGCTGCTCTGCGACTGTTATCACGGATGTCTTTGAAATCTAACGTTAAAGTCTAGCGATATTGCCATAAACTACATTGGCCCAACAGTTTGGGAAATTATAAGCATGACACAGAGAATGGACAGTTTGTTTATCCTCACTGCAAGTAAAGCCGGTGTCTTCTTGTGTAGTTTTGTGCATGGTTTTTGAGAATGAGAGCACGTCCCACTTGTCACACACAGCTTGTCCATGTTGACATCAGTGGCCGGTTGCATAAACTATAGTTAGACTAGTCTTAAAAGTTAGTCATCCACATTTTTTATTCAAGACCGGTTCTAAAGTAAGTTACATAAAAGGGTTGATTGGTCTAATTTGAATTGTAAAAGTAAGACTGATTACCTCTTGTCTCAGCTAGTTGGTCAAACTAGTTCTTCAACCACAATCTTAAAGTCCCCCTGTAGTCGATAATTTTATCCCTTAAAACTCATCTTTGATCACCAAAATTAGGCCTACATATTTAAAATTTTCTTTCTTGCAAAAAATACTTTGAATGTAACTCGACACCCATGCCTCATTTAGTATGCGCGGTTCTATGAATATGCAAATGAGCCCCGCCTCTGCTCACAGAGATCCACTGGTTGACGATCACACGTTGATCTGATTGGTTACAAGGTCGTTTGTGACGTCAGAAACACCAGCGATTTCACACCGTGTTTTTGAGACTGTCTTTGGTTCACTGCAGTTTTAAGGAGGAAATACTCAGCAATGCTGTCGACTTATGAACTTACACATGTGTGTCTTAAACATATTAAAAACACCACATAGACATAAACAACATTAAAAGCTTGATTTTCACCACAGGGGGACTTTAAGAGAGAAGTTTATGCAACTGGCCCGTGTTGTAACGACCCACCGGTTGAGAAGCACTGACAAAGAGCAAGATTACAAGCATGGCTTATTCATCTTCTCTTCTGTGTGCTGTCCTTCTCCAGCGACCCCTTCCAGGTGCACCATGAGCGCATGCGGCAGATGATGAGGGGTTTCTCTGACCCCTTCGGCCAGGGCTTCATGCCCAGCATCACAGACCGGGCCGCGGGTCAGCCTAACACCAGCCCAAGCCCTCGCACTGACCGCGTGAGTGTTGACTTATTCTCCATTCCTCAGCCTGTGGTGTTGTCCACTATTGCTGATCCCATCAACCCCAGAATGGCTTTTAGATTTGGCTAGTAAAGTTGGAAGTTTCCCCATTCTAGATGCTCGTGACTGTCATAGTCCAGTACTACAGTCCAGTGCCTGGTTGCATAAAGCACCGTAAGTTTTTCCCTTAAGTATGAGACTGAAGGCCTGATTTCCGCTCAGCTAAGGGAATACTTAAGGGTGTTGCATATAATCCCTCAAACGCTTCACGACAGCGGCCCAGGTTTTGCCATTAAAAAAAGTGATTGCTGCCATGGACAAGTTATTTGTTAATACAGATAGAGGCAAGTTTTGCAGAAAACAGCATAACATGGATAAGGACAACAAAAAAGAAAACCATATATGAAAGAGAAGGACAAAGACAAGACAGAAACTCAAATCGGTTATGTTTACTTCAAATGTAAAATTCTGTCATCATACTCATGTTGGTCTAAAAACCCTTAAGACTTTCATTCATCTTTAGACACAAATAAATATATTTTTAATATTCGCTCATCATTTCTGTCCACTTATTGAAAGACATAAAAGTAATCCATATCCGTTAACCATATAAGATGTGCTTTATGTGTTTATGAAATAACTGCAAAATAAAAATGTGTTTATCATATAAAGCGGTTGTGGCGTCTCGTTAGGAGACTTAATTGATTGAATGGATTGAAGCCGCTCGCTCCGTGCAACACTTAAGGGGAAGGTTTCCAAACCTTATGTTATACTTAGGAAAATGACAGTTAAGGGCCTTTATGCAACTCATCATTTTTCCAGAGATTACTTAAAGGTGCTATATGTAAGTTTTCTAATAAAATAAAAAAAAATGTTATTGCCTGTGTGTGAAGGGGTTGTAATCACACATTACAATGATCCACTTGTCAGGTTTTGCTATTACCTCTGAAGGCCAGTATTCCTGTTTCTATGTGAAGTCTCCGGGTCGGATTTACCACGAGATCCATCGTATGTGACGTGCACGCGCTCTCGAGCCTCTCCTTTATATACAGTCTATTGTAGACGGTCAGGGAGTTACGTCCGGTCAAAGGCGCACGTTTTTCGGCTTATATTTCGGTCAATCTTTGATCAATATTCCCAAGACTCGAATTGTTCGTAGTGCTGGACGGGGCCTTTCGAACGAGCCCACCCCTGAGGGCCAACTCACCCGGGTCCCCGAGTTATAGCCGTTCGAGATCAGGGGTCCCAGCGAACGGCGATCCGGTAGGGGGCATCACTCTTTACACTTTCTTTAGAATATCTTTCTGTGTTCTAAAGTAACAATCACGATGATATGGAGTGTGTAGGTGAGGTCTTGATGGCCTGCGGTCGGCCATCCCTCAGCGTCTGCAAAGACTATAGAGTAATACACGCGTATTGTTCTGAGGGGGGAAAAGTGCAACATTCAATATGGCGGAATAAGTCCCGCCTTCTAAATAAGAGCCAATCACCGACTGGTAAAGTAATCATGTCACTGTTAGAAGCTCCGGTTGCTATAGAAACGGTCAGACAGGCGCTTCCACTGCGAATGCGCATTAGCTTGATCCAGCCTGAAAAATTACGTTTTCTGTCATGATTCGAGCGTTTAGACACAGAATTTATGAGACAGTTGTCAGAATTAATTGGTGATTTCAAATTTGAAATTCAATCGTAAGCTTGATAGAGATAGGAGCTGCACTAGCATGCCGGAAAGGCATTTCAAAGATGGCCGCCGAATGAAATGACTTGTCTTGTCGGGACTTTGGCGTCTGTCCGGCTAGTTTTGGCAGCGTGTACCACACATCGGCTCTACTCAGGCTCACGGTTCAGCATGTTGAATGTAGTCTAGATGGCAAGACTAAGACTATTCTCCTATCTTCAAATTAGGGATGTCAACGATTAATCGACAATCAATTAATTGTCGATAATACATTTAATCGATAAAACTTATCGATCATCGATTAAGCGTGCTTGTTCATGGGCGCGTGCTGCTCAACCACGAAACATGTAAGCGAGTGCGCCGGAGTGATGTTTGGGACTACTTTACACCTTCATCATGACAATAAGTTGGCGTGTGCATTCGCAGCCTTTTGTTTTGTGCAAATGTAAGTTGTAATAGTTTATTTTGTGTACGCCTATCTATATCTGCTTTATCTCATATTGGATGTAACTCATTTGGTTAAAAATTGACGCTAAAGCCTGATCTTTAGTGCGCACTGCTCAAACGGCAATGCCTGACTAATAATGACTATTGGGACTGTCATATTACTTAACATTATAAAGAAAACAATATTGTAATAAAACGTGGTGAATTGTTTGGGTTTAGTTGCCGCGCCGCGTTGTTCCAGGAAGAGCGCGTCCACAACATGAGTCATTCTGAATGGCACGTAATTAGTTCAAGTTCACATGTGCATTCACGTCATTTTGTGCAGATATAAATTGTAATATTATGTTTATTTTGTATCTGATTAATCTCATATAGGATGCGTTTCTTTGAGTTAAATAACGTGCTAGCAAAGTGCTCAGCGGTTATTCATACAGCGCGCGCCGCTCAAGCAGAATGCACGACTAATAATAACGATGATTAATTTGGGACTGTCATATTACATAACATGAGAACACTATTTCATTAAATCGTTGTGAATTCATAGGGTTTAGTTGCCGTTTTCAGTGCGTTGTTCCAGGAAGAGCACGTCCACAACAGACACACATCCTGACAAGCGCATCTGAGGCGCTTGGTGACACGTTATATAGTCGTTTTATTTGATTATTAAATAATTAATTTAATTATCAATCACATCGAAACATTTTACAATCATACTAGCCCTTTATTTAGATTAAAAAACATTCTCATTAATTTGGTGAGGAACATAGCGTTTTGAGCAGCGTTTGCAGACCCTGTCCTGCTGTTGGCCATATGACACTGAGCACACGCATATTGCAGTATTAAGGCTAACGATTAATCGATTAATTGATCGATAATTTGAACGACGATCGATCATGGGAATTTGTGAAAATTGACATCCCTACTTCAAATACAAAGAATGTTAGCCTTTATGAACAGAGTTTCTTAAAACTCTGTAGTTTACGCAATGCATTAGTTGTTTATTTTCACCTTGCATTGCAAACAAGCCGAGATCACACTGACTGACAGTTTATGGAGCCGATGGTTTAGTCACAACCTCTTTTAAATGCTTTTTATTGGTTAAATATTTGTAAAACCCACATACAGACGTAAAGGATGACCAATAGCATTCATTTGATTTCACAAAATATAGAGAGATTCAGTGTTTCGACCCAACAGCTCAATTATATTCGTATTTCTAGCATTTATTTATAAAATTTTTTGGAATGTAATAATTTTCCACGGCACAACTGACAAGCGACAGTGGTTGGGAAACACTGATGTAGACGTATGTTTACTGACACGCAGGAGCAGAAAGGCTTAACACAGTCAGCTTTCGTCACGACAGCTCTTGTGTCAGTCTGGTGTGTGACGGCCTTCACTTGCTCAAGTCTAGATGTGGCTCGGGTCCCTGTGGGATATGTTCAGCTGTTTTCTGGTCCAGCAGGTGAAAACGGTGTGTGTGATTCACTACTAAAGTAGCAGCACACTCTCCTCACACACACACATGATCTGAGGAATGTCCGTAGTAAGACACAAACAGCAGTGATGCAGGATGAGTTACACACCACACTTTCTCAAGTTGCTCAAGGGGGATTTAGGGGGATTGTTCAGATCACTAACTATGAGCAATAGCACTAGTAATGCATTATTTCTAGCCAAAAAAAAAAAATCCTTCTTGATGAAGGAGTGTATTCTAGCATTAACCTTTAACTAAACGCTGCTTAAAGTTGTGGTCTTGCTGTATGCTAACAGCCCACGTTGGCCAGCGTGTCACAGACTGAATTTAGTCCTGTGTCCATCTGTGATTCCCCACCTCTCTCTGCTCAGTATATTTATCCCGGGTAATTACTTTCATCTGATGCCAGCCTCTTCACGGCGAGAGGTGGTAAAGATAGCGAGCTCACCCATGGGCCAGGGCTTTAGACGAGGTTTGGGTTGTTTTGGGGTCAGGGATGAATGGTACATGCTAGCACCTGCGGAGCCAGACGTTTGACTAGCAGCATGAAATCTGGTCCACTTTTCTGCTTATTTTGGCCAAGAACTGCCATTTTGAGACAAACATAGCATCTGACTGGCTAACATACAGTACTAGGGCTGTGCAATTAATCGCAATCGCAAAACAATCACGATTTGAGCACACGTGATTTCGAAATTATGCGATTTTATTTATATTTTAATTCAGAATGCTGCATGTTTAAGATGTTAACCAATCAGAGCTCACTCGGTAGATACTAATTTCTCCCATAGACAGATTTCTCCCCGTTTGTCTATGATCAGCCGCGTAGCGTTTTTAACATCTTGGCACATCAATAGAGAATGGCCTTTTAATTGGTCGTTAGTCATTGTGAGTCACGTATCGTAGCAACGATGACGACAAATTAGTGTGACTGACAATAAGTTCGCACAAGGCTACAGAAAACTGTTGTTTATTTTTCTTCAAATGCAGTCTATAAGCCGATGAGTTTTGAATGTAATATGTTGTATTTGTTTAAGTTAAAAATAAAACGTATTATAAACTAAACAAATCCATGGTTCATTGTTGGCAAAATGATCATGATAGCCTTTATATGTGGTTCAGTCATGTATATTGATTAGGCCTACTTTGCTATTCTATAAATATATAGGCATAATAAGTTGTAATATAATATGCTATAATGTATGATAGCATTTCAGGGGTTACTTTTCAAAAATTTATTCCGTGGGGGCATGTCGTCACACTACAGTACATTAGTACAAATCATTAGAATAAATTTTTTATATTAAACATCTTTGCACAATATGTTTCTTAATAAAAATGCCTTACAAAGTTTTTTGTGTGTGCAAAAACACCTTTAAAAAGAACAATAAATTTTTTGGTTTTGAATTCTGTTAGTTTTTATTTCTTGTTATGACTGGATTTTAGGTGAGTTAATCTCAATTTATTTTATGTCTGTTTAAAAGCAGTTAATACTATGTTATTTCATTGTAAAATGTTTTATTATGCCCTTGTTGTGCACTGAATACATCTAGAATGTAGCATGTTTTAAAGAGCAGAAACAATTCCCAAAATCGCAAATAAAATTGCAGTCGCAATATTCATTAAAAAAATCGCAATATGATTATTTTGTCCATATTGCACAGCCCTAGTACCTTCGTACAGTGACCAATCATAGTTGGTTTGTTACGTGCCGTTTAGGGGCGTACAATTTGGGTTGCAATAGATGCAACAGTGAAAATCACATATATTTCCTCCAGTTAAAAATGACTGTTAACGATAATATATAATCTTTTGAGACACAGACCTGCTATGGTTCTGAGTTGGTGAAAAAAAGCAATAAACAGAACAATTTAAGGCAATCGCATGAGCTGTGAATGTCATGTGACTAATGACTTCTCAATTTTCTCAGATTTTTTGCCGAAATGTGTGTACGCTATACACTTTCTGTTCATCCATAATTATTTCTTAGAAAACATAGCCGAATATACAGCTCTGCTTGTGGGATATCAGTCAACTAAACACAATGAATTGGGCCTCATTTATCAGAAATAATTTTACGACAGGGTTCACGTGTGATTCATGAAACATTCATATGCTGCCAATCACATCGTACAAATGATAAACTTGCTGAAAAAAATCGCCATTTGAATATCACGGCCGTACAAATTCCCGATTTAGATCCTCGTGGTTTTAGTTTACGACACGAGAGACAGCGACAGAGGAAGCATCTCATGAACCAGAAACTCCAACATACACCGTTAACCTCGCAATTGCAAACAATTATCTTAATTTATATGAAATACTGGTACATAAAACAAAACATTTACAAACATTATACTCTACAAACTAGGCTATTTTCCCCTCAGTCCTCAACAAATTAAACAGTATTCAGAACAGAACAAGAATGAAAAATAAGCTATAAATTATATTATATTATTTAGTAAAGTTCAAATATATTTTCCAAGTAGACTTTATGTAGTAAGTGTATTAAAATCAGCACTAGTACTTTACTTGTATATGTACCATTTTGTGGGTATATTGGCCAATTTTTTTGTTTATAAAAGTATACTTTTAAGTGTAACAGTAGTAAACTTTAAGTAGTTTACGTCTAATTTTTTCTTTATCATTGCAACTATTCTGTAAGTGAAATTATTGGTATACTTTTAGTTTACTAGTTACATACTTCTAGCCCATTTTATGTTTATGAAAGTACACTTTGATGCATGCTCTTAGTAAACTACTAGTTTAATAGTTTCATATTTTTGTTTAAAGTCTCCATGCAATCAAAATATGTTTTATAGAACAATGCAGTATTTATTATAAATTATTTATGGGTGTGCTGTGCATCATTGTGTTAATAATCTTGAATCAGAATAACTTCCCCTTGCAGCATCTCTTCTCATCTCTGATGATGTGGGCGGGGCTATAACCTGTCACTCACATGAGATCAGCCAATAGCAAACCACAACCATCAATCAATTCCCCACAGACACAATCAAGCCCCGCCCACATTTGTTTTTGTTCAGAACTATTATTCTGGAACATGACTGTTATATTAATTTTGCAGTTTAGTTTATGTATTCAGTTTTTTATGTTTATATATTCGTTTTGCACTTTAGTTATATTCTGAAAAATAAATGTGCCACATGACACCCAATTTGATGAATGCGTTCATTAAAAATATTCATAAGTCAGTAACATTGATGGACAACATTTAGTAAATTCATTAACAGCTGCCCCTTAATTTTCCAAACTGTAGGATTGTGGAAATCCATTAACTTTTCCTTAAAAATACATTCAACTTATACAATACCAATTAACTACTGTACATTATGTGTGATAGCAGTGTTGCTGTATCTAATTCTGTGCTTTGTGGAGTAAAAGAGAAATGTGGACCGATGACTGGAAGATGGGTGTGATCTGTTAATTAATTTTTTAAGTACACTTGCAAAAGACACAACATGTGAACGGCCTCTTAGTCAGTGGTTAGATCAGCGTAGCAGTCAATAAATAGGACATGTATGGGACAAATCTATTAGGCCCAATGTAAGGGACGTCCCGGCTAATACGGGACAGTTGGCAGCCCTAGGCACAGCGCTCTGTGTTGAGAATAGTTAATCTTAATGAGTACTGGCAGTACAAATCAGCACAGACGCAAACAGAACTGTGTGCTGGAGTAGTTCTTGCGGTTAGATAAACTAGTTCGCTGTTACCTAGAGTTGTTTGCTAAAACTGAACAATGGCGGGCTATGAATTTTTCTTTTTGGTTGCTTACTTCACATGGTGATCATCATTTGATCATATAAAATACTTTTTGACATTTTGAACCAGCTTGTGAGTCAGTGTGCAGTTGAGTAACAGATGTGTCCATTAAGTAACCTGAGAAACCGTGTTAAGGTCACGTCCAAAGCGTTGCTGATGTTCTGATTATTCCCAGAACTGCGCCCTCTTCCAAGAGCTCTCTTGTGTGGGTCATTTGCTAAATCAAAAGTGTTTTTCCCAGTGCATCTGTTGAATAATCCTTCTGCCCAGATGAGACACAAGACCTGCAATATGAGACCCTCTGCTGTGATAGCATGTAGCATAAATGGGTCATGACCTCAGGGTTGTGTCTTCTAAACACAGCTGACCTAAAATAGCGTACATGACCTGTCCTCCAGCAGATTTTGAAGCACTTAAAAATACACTCCAACGGCGAGCAGATAGTGGTGTCGTCCTCTCCAGAGGCATTAATAGCTTGAGGAGTGTTGATGGTTTTAAATCGACTCGACCGTAAGAAGGAACTTGGGCAATGCTGGCCTAAACTGTTCAGAGAAACACGAGCTGCTTCTCCATTATTAGATGCGATAACCAGAGGTGACAGCTACCAATTTTAGGACTTATTCAGAGCTCTCAGCACCATGAGTTACAGAAACATTAAAACATGTTTTCACACACATTCCATAGATGCCATAAACGGGTGACTCTCGTGAAAACTGTCAAAAAAGGTCCAGGATATATTTCACCCCCAAAAAATTAATTATTTAAATAATTAAATATTAAATAATTAAATAATTAAATAATTAATTAAGATAATTAAGAATTCCCCTCCCCTGATTGCAAAATGCAAAAACACCCCATCATTTTATTGTAAATATATATATAAAGCAAATCACATTTAAACAATGGTAGAATAAAAGTATTCAGTAAAAACATAGTAAAAATGAAAAGTTACAACATGAATTTATTTACAACCTTTTTGAAGTTACAACCCTTATGAAAAAGAAATATACTTTCGCATACTTTTTAAAAGAGTACTTATTATGAATATACTTTTTAAAAGTGATAACTGAAAGTAATATTTTTGGACACCTACTTGCATGTTATTTTCAATTAAAATGGTAATAGTTATATGCCAAGTTAAGTCATAATATAAGGAAATCTTGGCCAAGGATTCATTAAAACAGATGCTGGAAGTTGAAATACATGGCTTCGACCCATTGTGGTAATTAACACATTACACACACAAGTTAACACACACAAGTTAATACTATGGATAGGGAATTAATCCATTATGTAAGTAATTAATCAGATAAGACTCTTTATTAGTTGCTGCTGTGGTAATCATTAATGAATTGTTTAATTATTCATGAGTCATATTGTAACATTTATCCACTGAAGGCAAGTTGAAGTTGAGAACCCATGTGCAATTTTATTGAAAAGCATGAATTAGATATAAAAAAATAAAAAGCAAACTTAAACTTGAACTATATAAACTCGATATAAAGGATGTTTCCTCTGACAGCACGCCAAATACGCATACTACTTTATCTGATTATTTGTAAGTGTGAACTCGTGAAACAGACTTGATTAAACTCACCAACAGTAGGTCAATTATCGACATCGACGAAGCTAGACAAGAGACGTGACGAGACTCTGGCGTGTGGCCATGACATAAAGAGACTCTGACGTGTGCGTAAAGAGAGTCTGGCGTGTGGCCATGACGTAAAGAGAGTCTGGCGTGTGCGTAAAGAGAGTCTGGCGTGTGGCCATGACGTAAAGAGACTCTGACGTGTGCGTAAAGAGAGTCTGGCGTGTGGCCATGACGTAAAGAGACTCTGACGTGTGCGTAAAGAGAGTCTGGCGTGTGCGTAAAGAGAGTCTGGCGTGTGGCCATGACGTAAAGAGAGTCTGGCGTGTGGCCATGACGTAAAGAGAGTCTGGGGTGTGGCCATAACGTAAAGAGACTCTGACGTGTGCGTAAAGAGAGTCTGGCGTGTGGCCATGACGTAAAGAGAGTCTGGCGTGTGGCCATGACGTAGAGAGAGTCTGGCGTTTGGCCATGACGTAAAGAGACTCTGACGTGTGGCCATGACGTAGAGAGAGTTTGGCTTGTGGCCATGACGTAAAGAGACTCTGACGTGTGGCCATGACGTAGAGAGAGTCTGGCGTGTGGCCATGACGTAGAGTGAGTCTGACGTGTGGCCATGACGTAAAGAGACTCTGACGTGTGGCCATGACGTAGAGAGAGTCTGACGTGTGGCCATGACGTAGAGAGAGTCTGGCGTGTGGCCATAACGTAGAGAGAGTCTGGCGTGTGGCCATGACGTAAAGAGAGTCTGGCGTGTGGCCATGACGTAAAGAGACTCTGACGTGTGACCATGACGTAAAGAGAGTCTGACGTGTGGCCATGACGTAAAGAGAGTCTGACGTGTGGCCATGGCGTAAAGAGAGTCTGGCGTGTGGCCATGACGTAGAGAGAGTCTGGCGTGTGGCCATGATGTAAAGAGAGTCTGGCGTGTGGCCATGACGTAAAGAGAGTCTGGCGTGTGGCCATGACGTAGAGAGAGTCTGACGTGTGGCCATGACGTAGAGAGAGTCTGGCTTGTGACCATGACGTAAAGAGAGTCTGGCGTGTGGCCATGACGTAGAGAGAGTCTGGCGTGTGGCCATGATGTAAAGAGAGTCTGGCGTGTGGCCATGACGTAAAGAGAGTCTGGCGTGTGGCCATGACGTAGAGAGAGTCTGACGTGTGGCCATGACGTAGAGAGAGTCTGGCTTGTGGCCATGACGTAAAGAGAGTCTGACGTGTGGCCATGACGTAGAGAGAGTCTGGCTTGTGGCCATGGCGTAAAGAGAGTCTGGCGTGTGGCCATGACGTAGAGAGAGTCTGGCGTGTGGCCATAACGTAAAGAGAGTCTGGCGTGTGGCCATGACGTAAAGAGAGTCTGGCGTGTGGCCATGACGTAGAGAGAGTCTGACGTGTGGCCATGACGTAGAGAGTCTGGCTTGTGGCCATGACGTAAAGAGAGTCTGACGTGTGGCCATGACGTAGAGAGAGTCTGGCTTGTGGCCATGACGTAAAGAGAGTCTGGCTTGTGGCCATGACGTAAAGAGAGTCTGGCGTGTGGCCATGACGTAGAGAGAGTCTGGCGTGTGGCCATGACGTAAAGAGAGTCTGGCGTGTGGCCATGATGTAAAGAGAGTCTGGCGTGTGGCCATGACGTAAAGAGAGTCTGGCGTGTGGCCATGACGTAGAGAGAGTCTGGCGTGTGGCCATGACGTAAAGAGAGTCTGGCGTGTGGCCATGACGTAAAGAGAGTCTGGCGTGTGGCCATGACGTAAAGAGAGTCTGACGTGTGGCCATGACGTAAAGAGAGTCTGGCGTGTGGCCATGACGTAAAGAGAGTCTGACGTGTGGCCATGACGTAAAGAGAGTCTGGCGTGTGGCCATGACGTAGAGAGTTTGTCTTGTGGCCATGACGTAGAGAGAGTCTGGCGTGTGGCCATGACGTAGAGAGAGTCTGGCGTGTGGCCATGACGTAGAGAGAGTCTGGCGTGTGGCCATGACGTAGAGAGAGTCTGACGTGTGGCCATGACGTAAAGAGAGTCTGGCGTGTGGCCATGATGTAGAGAGAGTCTGACGTGTGGCCATGACGTAAAGAGAGTCTGACGTGTGGCCATGACACTGGCGTGGCGGGGGTGTAGTGGCCATGACGTGAGGAGACTCTGGCGTGGCGTGGGTGTAGTGGCCATGACGTGAAGAGACTCTGGCGTGGCGGGGGATGTGGTGGCCATGACGTGAGGAGACTCTGGCGTGGCAGGGGTGTGGTGGCCATGACGTGAGGAGACTCTGGTGTGACGAGGGTGTGGTGGCCATGACGTGAGGAGACTCTGGCGTGGCGGGGGTGTGGTGGCCATGACGTGAGGACACTGGCGTGGCGGGGGTGTAGTGGCCATGACGTGAGGAGACTCTGGCGTGGCGTGGGTGTAGTGGCCATGACGTGAAGAGACTCTGGCGTGGCGGGGGATGTGGTGGCCATGACGTGAGGAGACTCTGGTGTGACGAGGGTGTGGTGGCCATGACGTGAGGAGACTCTGGCGTGGCGTGGGTGTGGTGGCCATGACGTGCGGAGACTCTGGCGTGGCGAGGGTGTGGTGGCCATGACGTGAGGAGACTCTGGCGTGACGGGGGTGTGGTGGCCATGACGTGAGGAGACTCTGGCGTGGCGGGGGATGTGGTGGCCATGACGTGAGGAGACTCTGGCGTGGCGGGGGTGTGGTGGCCATGACGTGAGGACACTGGCGTGGCGGGGGTGTAGTGGCCATGACGTGAGGAGACTCTGGCGTGGCGTGGGTGTAGTGGCCATGACGTGAAGAGACTCTGGCGTGGCGGGGGATGTGGTGGCCATGACGTGAGGAGACTCTGGCATGGCAGGGGTGCGGTGGCCATGACGTGAGGAGACTCTGGTGTGACGAGGGTGTGGTGGCCATGACGTGAGGAGACTCTGGCGTGGCGTGGGTGTGGTGGCCATGACGTGAGGAGACTCTGGCGTGGCGTGGGTGTGGTGGCCATGACGTGAGGAGACTCTGGCGTGGCGTGGGTGTAGTGGCCATGACGTGAAGAGACTCTGGCATGGCGGGGGATGTGGTGGCCATGACGTGAGGAGACTCTGGCGTGGCGGGGGATGTGGTGGCCATGACGTGAGGAGACTCTGGCGTGGCAGGGGTGTGGTGGCCATGACGTGAGGAGACTCTGGTGTGACGAGGGTGTAGTGGCCATGACGTGAGGAGACTCTGGCGTGGCGTGGGTGTGGTGGCCATGACGTGAGGAGACTCTGGCGTGGCGTGGGTGTAGTGGCCATGACGTGAAGAGACTCTGGCATGGCGGGGGATGTGGTGGCCATGACGTGAGGAGACTCTGGCGTGGCGGGGGATGTGGTGGCCATGACGTGAGGAGACTCTGGCGTGGCAGGGGTGTGGTGGCCATGACGTGAGGAGACTCTGGTGTGACGAGGGTGTAGTGGCCATGACGTGAG
Source organism: Semotilus atromaculatus (assembly GCA_031834385.1). Classification (NCBI taxonomy): domain Eukaryota; kingdom Metazoa; phylum Chordata; class Actinopteri; order Cypriniformes; family Leuciscidae; genus Semotilus; species Semotilus atromaculatus. The sequence goes on along the minus strand of JAULUF010000015.1, from coordinate 36,403,550 downwards.
GAGACTCTGGCGTGGCGAGGGTGTGGTGGCCATGACGTGAGGAGACTCTGGCGTGGCGAGGATGTGGTGGCCATGACATGAGGAGACTCTGGTGTGGCGAGGGTGTAGTGGCCATGACGTGAGGAGACTCTGGCGTGGCGAGGATGTGGTGGCCATGACGTGAGGAGACTCTGGTGTGACGTGGGTGTAGTGGCCATGACGTGAGGAGACTCTGGCGTGGCGTGGGTGTGGTGGCCATGACGTGAGGAGACTCTGGCGTGGCGTGGGTGTAGTGGCCATGACGTGAAGAGACTCTGGCATGGCGGGGGATGTGGTGGCCATGACGTGAGGAGACTCTGGTGTGACGAGGGTGTAGTGGCCATGACGTGAGGAGACTCTGGCGTGGCGAGGGTGTGGTGGCCATGACGTGAGGAGACTCTGGCGTGGCGAGGATGTGGTGGCCATGACGTGAGGAGACTCTGGTGTGACGTGGGTGTAGTGGCCATGACGTGAGGAGACTCTGGCGTGGCGTGGGTGTGGTGGCCATGATGTGAGGAGACTCTGGCGTGGCGTGGGTGTAGTGGCCATGACGTGAAGAGACTCTGGCATGGCGGGGGATGTGGTGGCCATGACGTGAGGAGACTCTGGCGTGGCGGGGGATGTGGTGGCCATGACGTGAGGAGACTCTGGCGTGGCAGGGGTGTGGTGGCCATGACGTGAGGAGACTCTGGCGTGGCAGGGGTGTGGTGGCCATGACGTGAGGAGACTCTGGTGTGACGAGGGTGTAGTGGCCATGACGTGAGGAGACTCTGGCGTGGCGAGGGTGTGGTGGCCATGACGTGAGGAGACTCTGGCGTGGCGAGGATGTGGTGGCCATGACATGAGGAGACTCTGGCGTGGCGGGGGTGTGGTGGCCATGACGTGAGGAGACTCTGGCGTGGCGGGGGTGTGGTGGCCATGACGTGAGGAGACTCTGGCGTGGCGAGGGTGTGGTGGCCATGACGTGAGGAGACTCTGGCGTGGCGGGGGTGTGGTGGCCATGACGTGAGGAGACTCTGGCGTGGCGAGGGTGTGGTGGCCATGACGTGAGGAGACTCTGGCGTGGCGGGGGTGTGGTGGCCATGACGTGAGGAGACTCTGGCGTGACGGGGGTGTGGTGGCCATGACGTGAGGAGACTCTGGCGTGGCCTTAGGCGAATCGTCTTTCAGGCATAAGATCACTTGGGTGTTTGAATCAAGATTGTGATCTTTTAGCAATTAATCTAGCTAATTAGCTCTAGTAATTAGAAATTAATAATTCTAAAAATAATAGAAAAAGTTTGGAAAAACATTGGAGTATGTTACACATCATCTCATTTCAACTAGCCATTTATTACCTTCAGTTCAGTTACTCCCACGCATCTCAAGTTCTAGAACCTGCAAGTCCAGTGAAATCTGACCTGTAATCTCCAGCGTCAGCCTGAATCCACCACACACTGACCAGTGTGTCCTCAGTTATATATTCCTCTCACTACCTGTGTTTTGTTGTGTATACAAGTGTGTGACTGTTCTACATAGATTATTACTTTCCTTTGGGCTTTTTCATAGTGTTTTTACAGTGTTTGTGTTGCACTCTCTATTTGGTACCTCAGACCCTATTGTGTCTTTCCATTGCTCATAGCATTGACCCACAGACAGGTGTCAACACTGACTGGACACTCTGCATCATGACACACCATTGCTGTGACATCACTCACCCCTTTATCAAATGTTAAAGCAATAAAAGCAAATAAGGATAGATTTAAAAAAGAAGCATCTTTTTCTTCCAATTCATCCAATTTTTTTCTTGTTTCACTTGGAAATATATGACATGACAGAAGAAGTTGCTAATGCATTTCATGTCTGGTAGCACAACTTTCTCCCAGCAAACAAATTTAGGTTCTGGGAACGTTAGTTATTGGTTCCCAGAACGTTCCTAGAACTTTCCCTTAAGGTTAGGGGAATGTTCCCGGAACGTTCTCCTTACGTTATAAAAATGGAACCTAAAAATAACCTACATGGAACGTTCCTATAACGTTCTTGTTTGGTTCCCAAAAAAATAACCACATGGGACCATTTGGGAACGTTAGGGGAACGTTCTGTGTTTGCTGGGCTGCAACTTCACACAGGCCAGTGAACATCACAGCTTCACAGTTAGCTTTTAGTGTAATATTTTTACTCTAAATACAACAATTGTGATTTAAGGAAAATGTAGGGACATTAAGTGATGATACAAACTCAAGTACATTTCCTTTGAATAACTGCTGTCTAGATGGCAATAGTTGAATCTGTTATTTGCTGTGTCACTAAATGTGTGTGATAAATGTCAACAGGAGCTGGATTTCTTTGGCAATCCTTTCTCTATGATAGACAGCATGAGGAACAGGATGGAGGCGATGCACAGAAACTTCGTAAGTCTGACCTCTCTGTTCTCATATTGTACCAGCATCTCTTCAATACTCTATGAACCACAGTGTCAGCAAGTTTATATGCACCTTCTGCCACCGATTCAACTTAACAAACTGAACACATGCAAGGTCGTGAAAACATGCTGCTCTTTTATAATTAGCTGATTTTCATAGTAACAGTAGGAGTGGGAATTGTAGGCAATTCAGTTATTCTGGTTCATTAAAAAGTTACATTACTTTTGAAGAATAATTAGTCCTGACTATTAGGGATGATCCTGAAGCTGAATACCTTATTCGGAAAGGCACGGATAATGGCTTCAAAAACTAATTTTAGTGTGATCTTCCTATGGCTGACGAACTTAGAGTGTTTCGTCATCCATCATAAACAAACTCGCTCCGGCTCCGGGGGGTTGATAAAGGCCTTCTGAAGCAAAACGATGAGTTTGTGTAAGAAAAATATTCATATTTAACACGTTACAAAGTAAAATTCTAGCTACCGGGACTCTGGTGTGGCGGACAGGTTTTTGGATCACAACTTAAGTATGTATGTCTTATTTTTTGTAGTTGTGTTTTCTATTAAGTTCCAATTATAAGTTTTATGTTGTTTCTATGATGTAGATGAAGGACAAAGCTTTGTCTCCGCTAGCCTGCTAACTAACATTACAGTATTGATGTAGTGTTTACTGTAGCTTTTGTAAGCTCTTGCTTCTGTAAGACTGTTCACTGCCCCTTAGGAAAATTATCCATGATTTTGTGATCGATTACTCTTTGTATTACCCTAGATTCCAGACAAATATCATGATTAAATGGTGGATAATATTTTATCTTAAATGTATAAGAAAATTACAACAAAAAACATCCCAATCTGAAACGTCCTGTGAAATCCGTGCTTGCAAAGACCGTGCATGAAATCCGTTCAGCAAAATCCTTTTGTTAGTTAACATTGTCAGGGTCTGAATCAGGCTCGAAATGGTTTGAAATTGAAGCCATCCTTCATATTTACACCTGAGCAGATGAAACAGATTCGTGAACACACGCTAAGTGCTGCCAATTACAACACACTGGGCCAGCTAACAAATCACAGCAGTTTTCTATTTTCGGAAGGAGGGGCTTCATCGAAACAGGAACTAGACGGCACGTCCGAGGCAGACTGGGGAGAGAGGTTCTGTAATAATGCAAAATATGTGAAAAATAATGTGTTTATTAAACAATCGAGCAAAATCATATTCTACTACACCCTCAAAACAAAATCAAGACTAGATAAAATGGTATAATATAGGATTCCTTTAAACTCCATCACCACTATTTCAACCAAACTGGACTCTAATGCTGCAATCAGTGCACTTTAACACATCACCAACATGTAACTGCCGTCACCTACTTATCACTGCACGTCTGCAGCTGTATTGTGTATCATTGTGTATTGTCTGAACCTTTTGTATATTTATTATGTATATTGTGTATATATTGTAAAGTATGTCTAATTGTATTCTGTACGCTCTCAAGACTTTCACTCACCATGACACATTACAAAAAGTGATTTGAATTGAAACTATTTTCATAAAATTTCAAATAAATGTTTTATTTTGTTGTGCATATGTATCTTTCACTACACATAAGATCACCTGGTCAGTAATTACACTGATGAATCAGTCACACATGAGTACTAGACTGAATTCAGTGTCCTGCAGTGTCTCAGAGGTTTTCTGTTTCTTTCAGGAAAACATGCCGTCAGACTCCAACAACCACTCGTTTTCCTCCTCCTCTGTCATGACATACTCTAAAATGGGAAATGAGGCCCCAAAAGTGTTCCAGGCCTCATCTCAGACCCGCTGTGCTCCTGGAGGAGTGAGTACTGCTCTCAGTCACTCTCAAACATCCAAACACACCTGTTGAGCAACAACAGGAGGTCATTTATGGTGTTTTCAGTTAAAGGAGACCAGGAAGAGTCTGAAGGACTCGGAGAGTGGACAAGAAAAGATGTCCATTGGCCATCACATTCAGGACAGAGGCCACGTCATCGAGAGGAAAGAGAACAGGAAAACCGGAGAGAAAGAACTCAACCAGGACTTCCAGAACATGGATGAAAGTGAGGACTGATTTAAAGAGACAAACAAGTGATGTTTCTCTGGTGAATAAACATGTAAAGAAGGATAAGCAAGCAGTGAAAAACACATTCAGTGCATGTTCTTTTACTACTCTTAAGCAAATGAGCAGAAAAAATGAAGTTAAAATAAAATGTCAAGGCAAATATTAACTTTACTTATATTTGGCATAAATGATTTTAATTGATTTGAATATATCCTTACACCTAAAAAGTATTATGCCAAAATGGCATTCCTAAGAAATCAGATCTTTCACCTTGCTGACAAACATTTCCAAATGGATATTTGTTTTCCCAAAGTGCTCCAGAAACGAGCTCCATACGAACTGCCTTTTGGCCTGATTTTGTTCATAACGACGTCACACCAGATGATTGATTTAGCTGTGAAGTATATCAGGGCCATTAGCTCCTGCAGACACTGTTCCTGACGTCGGCCTTGTGTTTGGTCTCCTCAGCGGAGGCCCAGTCCTTCGATGATGAATGGCAGCGTGAGGTGTCCAGGTTCCATGTTTCTGCGCCCATGTCCCGCCTGGAAGCCCCGAGACCCCGAGCCGTACACCGAGCGGCCATCAGAGGACCACAGGAGACACGCAGGTCAGTGCCGGGGCACGCATGGACAAGACAAGGCAGGTTACTTATTATTTGAAACAAAGTCTCAGCTTTCAAATTATGTCAATTTTATTACGAAATTCAAACAATAAATACTTTTTTGGCGCGTGACAGATCAGCACCTCGGTTCAAGTGGCACGTGAACTGATCTAGCTCTTCTTTAGTTAATAAATCTATTCGAATGAACTATGCTGGAAGACAGTAGCCTACAACTTACTGAAATGTGTCATGTCTCATGTAAATACTCAATCAGTGCTTCAACCACGGAAATAGGTAAATAAAACAACTGGAGAAGCCTGTCACGTAACGTATATATTTACCTCAGAAAAGCCATTTAATGACCACAGCCTAGAAAAATGAACTATGTAGCTTATATAGAGAGGATCATTTTTGCTAAATATGTGCATTATAGTACATATTATAATTTTACTCATATCATTAAAATATTTTAACGTTATTATAAAAAACGCATTATATTTGATTTGTTAATTTTAACCTTTAATAATAATACCAACTACCTGTAGCCTATATTTACAGCATTAGTGAGAGATTTTTCCTTGAGAAAAATTAACATGTAGCTATAAGGTAGCCTACCTGATATTTATCCAAATTAATTGAAGTAAACATTGTTACATGTTCTTACTAAACTTACTAAAATTCTATTTGGTCAGCAAATGTTTCTTATTGTGAAGCTTTTTTTTTTCTTTTATACAAACCTTTCTAATGATTTATATTTATAGGCTGCCTGCTGAACATGGGTTTGAGCTCTTATATTTCCGAACTAGAAAAGTTCAGATTAATGCATTTAACTCTTAAATGTAGAAAACTTTTCTTGTCCCCGGATCTAGAAGAACTGAGGTCCACCCCTCACAGTCTCACACAAGTGTGGCTCGTTTGGACATCACTTGTCTAGTGGTAATAGGTATTACAATCTGATTGGACCAGTCGTTTCGAGTGCTGTGGTAAAATTTGGTTTGACCAGTAAAAAAAAAAGGAAAGCTGTAATTTCCAATATTCACTCTGCTTAATTGCTTAATTTTTTATTTGAAGGTGCATCTTTTACAGTCGTTCAAACACCTGTAGAGTGAAGAGTGTACGTTTTTACTTTTTACAGTTCGAATTTAATAACTATGCTAAAACATACTCTATTGCTCTCTCCCATTTTGTTGGATAATTATAATTAGGCAATAAAAATGAGGCAAATAAAAAATTAGGCAATGTTTAAAAATGTAGTTTCACTTCAACTTAGGGAAAATGGGCAGTTATTGCCTACTGTAATATTAAATAGTTATTTTTCCAATACTTTTCACACACAAGCTTGAAGAGTGACAATAGTTCTATAAGAGGTTTTGGGGCCTGCGTATTCACATAGGGCCCAACAGTACGTTCCAGGGGGCCTTCATAGTCCAAGAGCCTTGTTTAAGAGGCCTTGGGCTATATGGGACAGATATATTACAGCATTAATAAACATTTGTTTTCATTGTTAAACGGGTTTTCTAAACCAAACTGGATTGCGCAGCCTTAAACCCCAGGGCCCCCCCGGGCTTCTGGTAGTCATAGGCCCGGTCAGTAATCCATCCCTGGATCGTTCACCCAAAAATGAAAATTAGCCCATGATTTACTCACCCTCAAGCCATCCTAGGTGTATATGGCTTCTTTCAGACGAATACAATCTGAGTTATATTAAAAAATATCCTTACTCTTCCAAGCTTTATAATGGCAGTGAATGGTAACTGCGCATCTCTCCATAATAACAGTAATCCATACAAATCCAGGGGTTAATAAAGGCCTTCTGAAGCGAAGAAAAGTATCCATATTTATAACTTTATCAACTTTAATCACTGGCTTCTGACAACAGCCGTACTCGCGTTCACGAAAGAGACACACGTACAACTGTCACAGGAAGCCAGTGATTATAGTTGTAATTATGGAATAATTTTCATTTTTGGGTGAGACAATTCCTTTAATCCTAGAAAAGTTCATAACCGTAATAAACAGTGTCATAACTACTGAGTGTTTTTTTTTTTTTTGAACACACGGAAGCCGATGCTGTTTTATCTGCAGTCTTGTTTTCTTTTTGAATTTCTGTTAGGATATCTTGATAAGACAGTAACAGTAATGTATGGCTTTTACTGTAGATAACTTACTAATATTGAACAACTAACCTTGCACGGTTAGCCAAAAGGATTTGTCCAAGAGTCCACATTGAATTCAAAATCTCATTTAAAGATTGAAAACAAACCAGTTTTAGGATAAAAGAAAGTGTATGTTATAATGTTGGTTGTGTAAGATTCATGACGGGCGGGTGACTCCTTTAGTTTGCCTGTAGTTAATGTTCCTTAAATAGCTGGACTAACCAGCTGATACAGGCACAGCCATAGTACATGACACCATCATGTTAAAGGTCACATATGAAAGAGAATCTAGGGTTGCACTGAAATGCGATTTGTCCTGTTTAATATAAAAATGTTTCTTTACTTTTATTTTGTGTTCACAGAAATGCCAAAGCAGCTGCAGAGAATCCGACCCATTACAATGAGCTGAACGTTAAAGGCTCCCGTGTAAAGAAGCCCTAAAGCTCACTCAGAATAAAACAACTCGCTGCTGCTTCCTCATATCTGCCATTGACTTCACACTACAAACTTGTGCTGCGCTCTAGACAGAGAACTTATCTCTAGGTAACTCCAGTAGAGTTTTTTTTTAATAATGACCATATGTTTTAAAATGGTTATTGGTAGTGGGTCATTTATAAGTTTGTTTAATAGTACATAATCCGCTGGTTAGGTCGTGGTTGTTGAATACTGTATCCTGGTCCCTTTCGTGGAAAGTCTGTTCACTCTGCTGCCATATTTGCTACTCCTCCGGCCAACAAGACCAACTCATATCCACTTGAACAGGACAATCCTGAAATCTCAAAAACTGCAAGCCAAATTCACATTTGAGTAACATTTCAAATCAGTCCCCTGTGACCTGTCCCCTCTGGGCTCACGGCCTCCCGGACAGCAATGTTTAAATAATTTGTAAAAGATGAATTGGTTTGGAGATGAAGGCTATGATCATGGTTTTTCAGTAGCACTACAGATCACCATGAGTGTATATTAGCAACATTTGTTGTTTGCTTTGGGATGTGAAGGTGCATCGGGACCCGGAAATGATGCGGTGTGATGTCAGACTTTATAGCCATGTTGCAGGACCAGAGTTGGGAGCCGGAGCTGTAATGCTCTTATTGATGTTGTCAATGTGTTTATTCTGCAATAATCACCATAAACCCTCTAAAAAACTTCCTCTGTAAACATTTGTAAAAAACTAAATTGCATTAAAGTAGACTTTTTATATAAATGTTTCTAATTGTGTTTTCTTCCTTGACTTGAAGCCACACTTCACTTTATCTTTTGAAGAGGTACATTTTTTGAGAACAAACATTGAGTACAAAAGACAATACTATCACAATACATTCATATAATATGGCAATTAATTATTAAAGTTTTTTTTATCTTTATCCTGCTAGTTTCATTTATCTCCTGATTTGATTCAGCAAGATGAATGGTCATCTGGGACCAATAAAACTTCTCAGAAATACTCTTAAGAATAGGCTTTATTTTTGAATTGAGTGTCAAAACATTCTTAGTAAAAAGTAAGACCTGTTTATGAGTAGGATATATTTATAAAGATAATAAGCAGCAAAGTCTAAGGCTGATTGAGGCAACAGTTAATGCTGCTGTGTCACTTTTTCACACTACTAAAGCATAAAAATACCATAACATGTTTGCTCCTTAAACATGTCACACTTAACCGACACTGGGATAAAGGAATATTTGAACCGGTTGTATTTACATAAGGAGACCCTGTATCTTCTCCCTGAGGGCATCTACAGTTGGAGCAATGATGAGAACATGAGTTCAGTCAATGGATCCAACAACTCCAGGGAAGCTTGCAATCCTCATAAAAGCGGCTGGCTTTGGCAGCATGGTTTAATCTTTAGTTGGGAAGTCAATGAACTGCCATACAGGAGTCAATTGTTTTATTTGTGATAAACCAATGAAACATGCCAAATTGTGCGAACAAAATTTTTAGTGAGGCTGTAATAGAACTAAATTTTAAACGCATGTAAAGAGAGAACCAACAAAATATTACATTATAGATAACTGATTATATTAAATTATTTATGCATAACTGATTATGTTGTAGTCAATGCTTTTTCCCGTGAGCTTTTATTTTTCTATAAAACCTGTATTGCCTTATTTGCCAAATATTTAACATTTAAACATATACATAAAATATTTCCTCATATTTTTATGGATTAAATGAACTTGTAGGGTCATTAGAAACAAATCTCCCCTTCAGACATCGCTTTTGGCCTCTACTGTATGTTGTTTGTTGTGGTTCGTGCCACAAAAGCGCAATTTAAGACCCTGCTGAGGGGTCCCTTTAAGTACCCTGTACTGATGAGCCCAAGTTATCACCGGTGCACTAGTGCATTTTTTAAGTTGCCATTATTACTAGTGCATTTTTTTAATTCCATTATTACTTTCATTTCTGCAGTTAAAGCAATGGATTTTAGAGTGGGAGAAGTTATCAACTTTCTTATGAGGTAAATTACAAAAAGAACCTTGACGATCAAGCTTGTATTGCTTTATCAATTCCCTGTCATCATATAACTCCAACACATTATATATTTCGTTGGAAAGTGTCTGGTCTCCTTCTCTCTGCTGCCATATCGTTACTCCTAACTAGGCTAGGATACCTCTCCAGCACTCTTAAAATAATTTATCACTCTTGACTAGGAATATGAGTAAAATTACGTCATTAGAATTTTGATACACTGAAGACAAAAATTTTACTCTTACTGATAAAGCAGGTTGTCACGAATATTGCTGGAGTTTCACAGGGAGATCGCTGGAGTTTCACAAGGAGATTTTTCAGGGAAGTAGACTGGTTAATGATCTGTAAACCACATTGAAGACCAGTTCGTAAAGGAAAACACCACAGATCGAGCCAGGCTAAAGCAAGGATGAGGACCAATGGCAAAACTGATGGAGGGTGGAACCAGGATGGAAACAGAGACCTGACTGACAGAGGTGGAGCTTTGTAAGGTGGAGACCCAGGCGAAGCAGAAGAGCCATCGAGACCAAGTGACACTGATGGATCTGGAGACCGAAGCAGAGCCACAGTGATGAGCATCCAAGTTGGAGCCAGGGTGCTGGAAGACTGAGGCGAAGCCGGTGGGACTGAGGACCAAGGCGAAGCCGGAGGGGTGGCGGAGCCGTATGGAGCTACAGGGGTTAAGGGATGAAGTGCAGCTGAAGGCCCGGAAGTCTATGGTGCAGGCAGAGAAACAACTGACCAAGGTAGACCCAGAAGGACGAGGGAACCCAGTGTAGCTGTGAGGACGACGGTCCCATCTGGAGCCGAGGGAGGGAGGAGGCAAAGTGAAGCTGATTGGTCGCCTGGCTGAGGTGGAGTAATGGGCTCGGCGGCTGAGGGTTTAGCCAGGGGATCACCTTGCCAAGGAGGTGGTGGAGACCAAAAGACCTGAGGCAGATCCAAGCAGTAGAGTGGAGTCAACAGAGGGGAGCTGAGGGACTGAAAGGAGCCAACGGAGGCAGGGCTGAAGGACTGGTAGAGGAGGTGGGAGAGGGAGGCTGGGTGGGATCATCTTAGACATAGGAGACTTGAAGCTGGGCGGGACCCGTGGAGATGTAGGACACTTGGGGTTGGGAAGGGCCAGCGGAGATGTAAGAGACATGGAGTTAGATGGAAACAGCAGTGATAAACAAGACTTGGCTTGGGAATAGTAGGGAACCGGGGAGTCCATTATATTGATTGTGCTCATAGGCAGCAACTATACACAAGAGACGGGGAGTATGGATTGGATTGGACCCACCTCCACACCGTCAAATTCTTTCGCACCTGATCAGACACTATGACTGGCTCAGACTCCAGAACGAGTAGGGCTGCAGGCTCTGGCTCAGGGTTGACCTCCATTTGCAGAAGGTTATTTGGCAGACGCTGGCTCTTGACTCTTTTGGCTCTGGATTACGTTCTGGGTCTGTGGTGGGCTCTGACTTTGTGTTCGTGGTGCAGGGGCGGAGTGGGACCAAAAAATCTACCGGGAAATTTCGTAGACCACCGGCCCTCGGCCAAAATTTGCTAAAAAAATATAGAACTAGGGATGAGCATTTTTTTTACAATATTGTATTTGAATATTTGGGCTCATAAAAATCGAATCGAAACCGAAATCGAGTTTTTTTCACCATTTTTGATCAAGCTTACAATTAGGCAATATACACATAGCTCAAGGCCGTAACCAGGGTTTGAAAATTAGTGAGGTCCGGGGTGATGTGTAAAGAATTGTGCTATAATAACATCCACAAATGCAATATACACTCCATATAGCCTAAAATGAAAAAATAGACAGACATGTAGATGTTTGTGAAAAGCAATACCAGTGTTTCTCACATAATTTTTTGGTAAAGCTGTAAGTGGACCACTGTCCCTCTAGGGGGGTTGGGGGGCATGCTCCCCCGTAAGAAAATTTTGTGCTTTTTAATGTTAAATTCATCAATTTGGTGCACTCTGAGAGTTCAAAATAAAAAGCTCTAAGCCATATTCAGTGTGAAAATTAAAACCTTTCCATTAGTGGATCTGGCAACACGGGATCTGGCACTCGCGCCCTCACAACGCGCTCTCAAAGCCCCGTTCACTGCACAGCAAGATGAATTGCAAACCCTCATATGAGGTGGTTTAAACTTCTAATGTCTCCCGGCCTCAACGAAACTTAAAGGAAGTAACGTTATGTCTCAAAATCATTTTGCTATCAGAAGATATCATATATCTGATCACCCGCACTACAGCTGCGCTTACCTGTAAGTTGTTAAAGCAGTGCAGTGATCATGGACAGCTGTCTTTCCTTAGTTTGGATTTCATGGGATTTCTCATTGTGGTGTACTTCCATTTTGTAATATCATTTTCATTTCAATAATTCCAAACTTTGCGAGGCAGACGGCGACATTATGTTATCAAATACCACTTGTTAAACGCGCCGGCGCCACCCAGTGCATTTAATTATAACTGCGAGTTAGTGCTTTTGGATTTATCATGGGTTCACTGCATTAACGGCAAGAAAAGCAACGTAGTAAAATTTCGCGCTCTGATCCCCCTATGTTTTTGAAAATCCTAGACATGGTTGGACCTGCCGAACGGGTTGAGCACAGTGTTGAGCAGAGACAGAGAGGCTGCACAGTGACAGTTTGACCAGCGGAAGCGGCTGCACATCAGGCCGCCAGATGGTATTGCTAATAATATAATATCACTTCACTATAGTATAACTATTATCAGACCGGCCCACCGGGAAAAGTCCCGACTCTCCCGATTGCCACTCCGCTACTGTCGTGGTGGGTAAGGGGCTGTTTGAGCTTGGGTTCTGTGGCAGTCATTGGCTCTGGCTCAGTGGTTGTTGTGAGGAGGAATTTCCAATGCAGCTGGTGTCTCTGAGATGACAGACGGCACCAGGAGGACTGGATTAGGCTTGGGAGGCTGTGACTGAGGGACGATAGTGTCTTCATCCACTTTGCCTACTGTGAGGGAGGAGCCACTCAGCCACAGCACATAGGTGGTAGCTCCCACTGATAACTGTTGGAAGACGTGACCAACAATATCATGAACCCAATAGCGTATTCATCCACCCACCCCGCTGACCTGATTCTCTCCCTTTCACAATATGGCCACCTTCTAGAAACTATGTGGTGGAGTTCCTTGAGCTTTCCCACCTGTTGACCACTCTGAAGACCGTCCTCTGGAGTGGGTTGGATGATCATCTCTTCCAACACTGTGGCTCCGCTTCGATCTCCAGATCCATCGGTGTTGCTAGGTCTCTTTGGCTCTTCTGCTTCGCCTGGGTCTCCACTCTCCACAGCTCCACCTCTGTCAGTCAGGTCTCTGTCTCCATCCTGGTTCCACCCTCCAACAGTTTTGTCATTGGTCCTCATCCTTGCTTTAGCCTGGCTCGCTTTGTGGTGTTTTCCTTTACCAATTGGTCTTCAATGTGGTTTACAGATCCTTACCCACTCTGCTGTTACGGTTGTGACATAATGCAGCTATGTTGTTTCTGATGTTGTTGCTGCTGTCTCCTTCTCCTTTAGGATTGGTCCTGGTTCTAACGCAACGCTATTGGTGGTTGGATCAGAGGAGAGGCCTGGACTATAAATTCCCTGGAATTCCTCTAGAAGGTGCTCTCTGCCTTTGATTGCACCTGGTGTTGTATTGTGTGTTTGTCAGCCGGTGAAAATGTAGCACCATAGTGTGATTTGTGCTCGTAGCTTGTGTTAACAGAGTATTGTTCAGCTACTTTGATACTGTGTGATCTGTACCTTGAACATCAGTGCCAATGATCTCATCTGTAATTGTTATGTGTGTGATTATTTGAGAAGCCGTAGGGGGTGAGTGCCTTGTTTTTTTTTTGTAGGCCGAAAGGCCGTTATTTTTCTCCTGTTTATTGTGTTAGTTAAGGAGATAGGGTATTTCATTGTATGTTTTGTTTCTTTTATTTGATTCGTAGGGAAGGTAGTTTTTTTGTGGGAAAGTTAGTTCCGTTTGTTTTATTGTTTTAGCATTAGCTCACCCCTGAAGATCTTGCTTCTAATCTTTTCCTCTGTTTGTTTGATTCTTTGATTCCGTATTTTCAAGATATTGTTTTGTGAATGTTAAAACAGTGCTGCTCTGAAAACAAACCAGAGAGCAAGAAAATAACAATAAAGCTAACTACAGGAATTGGTTTTGTTGTTTATGTTACCCCCTGACCTAGACCAGGGACCGTAACACTACTTAACTGAGAAATCTCCAAGACTTGGAGACAGAGTTAGTTGAATCCAAAAATGTATTTATTGGCACAGAAATGAACCACAACAAAGCAGGTGAGTGATGGAGAAGTCAGATTGATATGGAGGAGATGAATACTGAATGAGTTAATCACCAGGGTGAACCAGGTCTACTTTCTTTACCAGGGTTCAGGAGTACTGTATATCAGATGACTGAAGAGTGACGGAGCAGGCAAGCATTCACCTCTTTGTGGAGTATGGTGAGTAGACAGGTGAGTAGGATCCTTCAGGCTGAATATAAATGGAGATTGCTAGAGTTTCACTATCCACAAAGAGAGACAAGTATTTGGATTTGCTGAAACCCAGACTTACATTACCACCTGTCCACTAACAAAGTGTTTTGTGGGACGTCAGGCAAAATACAAAATGACCTGATTAATGCCATTGCTGAGGTTATGGGAGAAGAGATAAAAAGGGAGATTAATAAAGCACCCTTTGTCACTGTTATGATGGACGATGGCAAGGGCGCCGATGATATTGCTGCCTTTACATTTACATTTACATTTAGTCATTTAGCAGACGCTTTTATCCAAAGCGACTTACAACTGAGGACTAAACCAAGCGAGTCATCGTGAAGAGGCAAAAACAACGCAAGAAGTGCTCAAAATACAAAGTTCAGACATAGCTCGGAGTAGCATAAGTCAGGCAAGCGAGGATTAAAGGAATAGGTTTTTTTATTTATTTATTTATTATTTTTTATGTTAAGTGCTCCCGGAAGAGATGAGTTTTCAGTTGTCTTTTGAATGCTGTCAGGGATTCTGCATTCCGGATGACGGTGGGGAGATCATTCCACCAGCATGGAACCGTGAATGAGAATGTTCTGGAGAGTGATTTTGTGCCCCGCTGTGACGGTACCACGAGCCGTCGCTCATTGACCGATCGTAGGCTTCTGGTAGGGAAGTAGACTTGTGGTAGTGAGTGGAAGTAGGAGGGAGCTGAACCAGTGGTCAATCTGTAAGCAAGCGTCAACACCTTGAACTTGATGCGAGCAGCGAGTGGTAGCCAGTGCAGAGAGATGAACAGAGGAGTGACGTGGGCCCTTTTGGGCTCATTGAAGACAAGACGGGCTGCAGCGTTCTGGATCATCTGTAGAGGTTTAGTTGCACATGATGGAAGTCCAGCCAGAAGAGCATTGCAGTAATCAAGCCTAGAAATGACCAGGGCCTGGACGAGAAGTTGTGTTGCATGCTCAGTCAGGAAAGGCCTGATCTTCCTGATGTTGTGCATAGCAAACCTGCATGATCGAGCTGTCTTTGTAATGTGGTCTGTGAAGGTCAGCTGGTCATCAAAGATTACTCCAAGATTTCTGACCGATCTTGATGGGGTGATTGAAGAAGAATCTAGCTGGATAGTGAAGTCGTGCTGTAGAGACTGATTGGCAGGGAGGACGAGAAGCTCAGTCTTTGCCAGGTTGAGCTGCAGGTGATGTTCCTTCATCCATGCCGAGATGTCCGCCAGACAGCTTGAGATCCGTGCAGCTACTGTGGGATCATCTGGTTGAAATGAGAGGTAAAGCTGGGTGTCATCAGCATAGCAATGATAAGAGAAACCATGTGCCTGTATGATGGGTCCCAGTGATGTGGTGTAAATGGAGAAGAGGAGCGGTCCGAGAACTGAACCCTGAGGAACTCCTGTGGTCAGCTGATGTGCTTTGGATACCTCGCCTCTCCATGTGACCCTGAAGGACCTACCGGTGAGATAGGACTCAAACCAGTTGAGGGAGGTTACAGTGATGCCCAGTGATGAGAGGGCGGACAAGAGGATCTGATGATTCACAGTGTCGAAGGCAGCAGACAGGTCCAGGAGAATGAGAACTGATGATTTGGAAGCAGCTTTTGCGATCCGCAGGGCTTCCGTGACCGACAGCAATGCAGTCTCGGTTGAATGCCCTTTCTTGAAGCCAGATTGGTTGACATCCAGCTGATTGTTCAGAGACAGGAAGGATGATACTTGGTTAAAAGCAACTCGTTCAAGTGTTTTCGCAATGAATGGTAGGAGAGAGACAGGTCTGTAATTCTCTAGAAGTGATGTCTTTAGCGTTGGTTTTTTAAGCAGAGGAGTTACCCGAGCCTGCTTAAATGCTGTAGGGAAAATGCCAGTGTGGAGGGATGAGTTGATAATGTGTGTGAGAGCTGGTAGAAGTGTGGGAGAGATGGCTTGTAGAAGGTGTGAGGGGATGGGGTCTAGAGGGCAGGTGGTAGGATGACTGGAGAGAAGTAGTTTAGATACTTCTTCCTCGGTTAGTGGAGTGAAGGAGGAGAGAAGGTTATTGGCTGTGGGAGAGGTTAGTTTGGGTTCCTGTGTGTGTGAATCTGAGAACTGACTGCTGATAGTTGTAGTTTTGTTAGTGAAGAAGTTAGCAAAATCATCAGCAGTTAGCGAGGAGGTGGGTGGTGGTGGAGGTGGACAGAGGAGAGAGTTGAATGTTTTGAACAGTGTTCGTGTGTTAGAGGCACTGTTGATCTTGTTGTGGAAATATGAAGATTTCGCAGCATGAACATCAACAGAAAAGGAAGAGAGCAGAGATTGATAACTACTGAGGTCAGATGTATCTTTTGATTTGCGCCATTTCCTCTCCGCTGCCCTGAGCTTGGTCCGGTGTTCACGAAGAACCTCAGATAGCCAGGGGTTAGAGGGAGTGGCACGTGCTGGCCTAGAGGAGAGAGGGCAGATATTGTCTAAAGAAGAGGTTAGGATGGAGCATAAAGTATCTGTTGCAGTATTCACATCCAGAGATGAGAAATGCGAGGGTGAGAGAAGAGAAGATGACACAGCGGAGGAAAGATGGGAAAGTGAGCGCAGGTTTAGTCTGAAAGTAAATGGTGGGGAGGTTGGTGGAGCATGGGTAGTGAGTTGTAGATTGAAAGTAATGAGGAAATGATCTGAAACTTGGAGAGGTTTCACCAAAATGTTGTCTGTGATACAGTTGCGTGTGTAAACCAGGTCCAGTTGGTTGCCTGACTTGTGAGTACCGGTGGTGATGAGCCGTTTGAGATCGAAAGCGGCTAGGAGAGAGATGAAGTCTGTTGCATACGGCTTCGCTAGGTGAATGTTGAAATCGCCAAAGACTACAAGTGGGGTGCCATCCTCAGGGAAAGAGGACAGCAGCACATCCAGCTCCTCTACAAAGCTTCCCAGTTGACCTGGGGGGCGATAAATAACTACAATATGGATCTTAATGGGAGTTGTAAGTGTAATAGCATGATATTCAAATGAGTTGTTGTTGCATAGAGAAGAGAGAGTTGAATATTTCCAATTGTTAGAAATGAGAAGACCAGTACCCCCACCCCTCCCCTCCCCGACTGGCGAGGGGTGTGAGAGAAAGAGAAGTTGTTAGAGAGAGCAGCAGGGGTTGCTGAGTCTTCTGGAAGGTCTCAGTCAAGCCCAAGATATTAAGAGTAGAATGAGATGCAAGGGCTGGAATGAAGTCAGCTTTATTGACTGCTGATTGACAATTCCATAGACCCATAGAAAGAGAGAGAGGTGAGTGTGAGGATGAGAGAAAAGGGCGCAGATTAGCAGTATTGCGTTGCCTTCTGTGCGTAGTGAGAGAGCGTTGTCGAGAGACAACAGGAATGTATTGAAAGCACATAATGATAATGGGAAATAAGATAAAGGTAGGAAAGGAAAGGGTGAAGAAGATACTTTAAGTGCCTTGCAGGTGTCCTTGCTCGGTGGAGTCGCGCAGGAAGAGTTGCAGGTCTTTACCCGAGTCGGTCTTCACACGAGGAGGCTGAAAACGAGAGCTGAATGCTTCCGCTGACGCTTCCGCGACAGCGCACACACTACATAGATATAATGCTTTCAATCGCCTGAGTGAGGACAGCTGTGGCCGCCCTTGCAATTAGCACAGCAAAAGCAAATATCCCGAGAATGGGCGGAATCGAAACTAGCTGTTGAACAGCGCTTACTTAAGTGCTACAATAAATACAGACTATAACCCTTAAGACGCACGGCAGATATTCAAAATAGGATCGCGTCTAATTCAAATACACATATTTAGTGAAGATAAAAATTAAAAATAAGCAAAGAATCGAAAATAGCCCTACCTACTTGACAAATAGTAAACAGAGCAACAGGAGAACTGTATATTAAGAAAAAACCACTTACGCGCTCTTGTCCTTCTCGCAGAGTGACTGCTTGTCCTGGCTTCCTTCTGAATCTACTCTAGTTTTATATCTGCTTTAACAGCCCTTGCAATTAGCACAGCAAAAGCAAATATCCCTTTATTGTCTGTTTCTTGGAGGAATATGAATGTTTGGATAAAGTTGTGGCACAGTGTTTTGATGGCGCAGCTGTCGTGTCATCTGGACTAAACTAGCCTGCATCTGGGTGCAGGCTAAAGTTAAGGAGAGGGCACCTATGGCCTTATTCATACACTGCTATGCACGTCGGCTGAATTTAGTACTGACTCAAGGGGCCTCAAAGCTTAAGGAATGCAAGATCTTTTTTGCCCACCTAAATGGCGTAGCTGCATTTTTCTCTAGATCCACTAGGCGCATGCAACTACTAGACGAAATTTGCCAGCGGTGTCTTCCTCGTGTTGCACCTGATTTTCTTCAGCAGAAAAATCTGGGTGAGAGCATGGGGCAGCTGTACACATTGGCATGTTTGGCGGTGACCATCCCTGTGTCCACGGCTTCTGTCGAGCGGATATTCTCAGCCCTAAAGCAAATTAAAACTTATGCCAGAAATAAGACTGGACTGACTCTACTTTCAGCATTTGCCTCCATGGCGATAGAAAAAGACTTATTTTTGGAACTGAAACACACAGATAACTTGTACAACAGAGTAATTGAAGTCTTCTTGAGGAAAGAAAGGAGGATGGATTTTGTGTTCAAATACTCAGTAGGTTTGGTGAGTTTTGATGCATTTTATTTAAAAAGATTTTTACAGTCAACCCTGGTTTCCCTGTTCCTGTTTTTTACAGGCTGAATATAATAAAAAAAATTATAGATTTTTTTTATGATCTAAACTTTTTTTCCAAACATTTTCATACTATTAAAATAGCGATAAAAAAAAAAAAAAAGAAAAACACTTTGTTTTATCTGAACCATAGATTATCTATTGAAAGAAATTTGTCATACTTTTGATTGTTCAAAACATTTGGTAAGAATTTTCAAGAATGATTTATGCTTTTGAATTATCTTTCTTGTAGAATTTGCACAAAAACACATAATTTGCCTTAATTTCAAATTCCTTTGAAAAAAATAATCCTGAGGTTTCCGTGGTCGGATAACTCAGAAGGTAGCTATTACAAAATGCACGGGAAACCCGGGCTGGACTGTATTTGATACATCATCTAGAGATTATGTATTTGGAGCAGCTGTGGCTGCAATGAGAGGAGCATTTAATGTTCATACCTGGGCCATTGCCATCCTTTCTTGAATTTTGACTCCCAATAAAGTCTGACCCTGCTTTTAAAACATCACTAATCAATAAAACACTGCTATCATTATAAATGTTGTATTGTTTCAGTCTTTAAAAAGAGCGACACATTTGACATTAAAGCACTATAATATAAATTAATAATTCAACTTAAGCTACAACAGAAAACAGTATTTTGTATAAAGAGGCATGCTGTTTTGGCCATTGTTCTCTCTAGATATTAGTCTAATAAAGTATAATGATAAAGCTTACATGGCTATCCTTTTTGAAGTGGTGAATAAAGTTTGAGGTTGTGATGGTCTTGTCCGATATCCTGGTTTTGCCAATTATTATGCATACATAAAGCAAATCTCGTTTTACGGTCAGTTTCAAAGTGTTTATATCCAAAAGAAAAAACTCCATATTTGGCGCACTCACTGTGCTGTATTCTTTTCTGCGCTTGTTCAACATCATGTAATCGCTGAGACTCTGATCACTGGTGTCAGTGGTTATGTGGCTTACATTTTGTTTATCAAAATACGTTGTAATGATTTATTTAAACAAATAATTTAATTACTTTAGTTGTTAAGTCATTGTCAAGCCATACAGTTTGTCAAGTCAAGTCTCGAGTCATTGAATCAATCCTAAATTGGATCTCAAGTCAAATTCAAGTAATTTCTTCATTTAGTCAAGCAAGTCCTTAACTTTGCAACTCGAGTCCCCTACCTCTGGTGAGTGGGGCAGCATACAGGGTGCATCCCACTTAGGAGGAAGATAACCCCCCTCCCAAAGACCCCTGAAGACCTGGAGGTCAGTGCTACAGAAAACAGGAAACTGTTCCCATCCATCATCATACAGGCTGCTTTGTAACCATCAGGGCCTTTTTTTAAATGAGAACATTGTTTTTTTAACATTTGCATCTCTAATGATTTGAGTTAGTTAAAACATAGTACTTGCATTTAAACATGTAATCATTGCAGCACCACTGAAGCAAAACCCGACATTCAAAGGATGCAGCCTCTGAATTGGGACTGTCGTGGAAATTCTCAATACACTTTACTGGTGAGGGCTTGAAAACAGCCTCTTTGGCGGTAGCAGGCTCAGGGGCAATCACTGGACTGGGAACTGACTTAGGGACAAACTCTCTTGCCATAACTGCACTGGTAGGTAAAGTGGATAGCCCTGATGATCCCAAGACAGATGTGACAAAGTGACTGTGGCAGTAACAAGCCTGACAGGAGTGGACTCTGGCGGCGCCGGGGTTGGGGCGTACAATAGCTCAGGGAAGGTCTCTGTAACCATGACATGATCTCTATGGACATGACATGTCTGCGGCGTCTCCCGGACCACTGGATTTGAGTCCTTCGAGACTTGGGTAGTTCAGGACCATCAGACTTGGGGGGTCTCCAAGACCAGTGGACTTGGGACCTCTTGACTCAAGTCCTTCAGGACCACTTGACTTTGGACCATCAGAGTCGGGTCCTCCAGGTGTACTCGGTGTGGGACCACAGAAGGCAGAGTAAATAGGCTGCAAGCAAGGCAAGAGAAGCCTTCTCCTCAGCTTCCGAGGGCATGCCAGTTTGTGATCGGCCACCTCTGGGGTGGGATGGCCGCAGCGGGTCACCCTCCTTCTCAGCTTTCACTTCAGCGTGGGAGTCAGTGGAGGATCATGACTCGACAAACGGGAGAGGGTTTGGTTGGTCACTGCAGGAGGATTGTGGTTGTCATAACGTCGCTCACTGTCTATGAAGGTGCTGAATTAAATCCCAGAATCATAAGATTCTCAGCCCCACCATCTCTTACTGTGGTAGAGGGTCTTCCAGGCAGATTAAAGATGTCACTGAGGGCTGCATCGGGATAATCCAGCACCATCAGGCAAACGAGGACTAGACAAGGTGGTGTGATAAAGGGAAACAGCCGCAAGACAAGGGGAGCACATGGTCAACATAAAGACAAAGCCATGTGCTCAAGCACAAAACAAACATAGAACCATTAAACAAAGACAAGACACACGGAGCTGTCAGCCCTGAAAGCATTAAGGATTGGTGGCACTCTTCTGAACAATCCATATCTGAAAATCCAATATTTTGGAAAAAGTGGCAGAAAATGTTTACAGTATTGTGCATATCCAACCAGCCAGCAAATCTGCACAGTTGTGGAGGCATTAATCAAAAAGCATCCTTTCTTGAAGGAGCCATGGTCATTGTCTGGATTCTATGGATAGCAAATACGATTGAAGTTCAAGATGGGAAATTATCACTCAAAATTAAGAAGTCTAGGTTGTCCAGAAATAGTCTAAAAAAAAAAAAAAAAAAATTATTTAGAAATAAAATTCAGGTAAAACAAAAAGACCTTCAGCTGTATTAAAAAAAAAATCAGTACCTACAGTGTCACAGTCCTCGTCTGCACCTGTCTGTCTTTGTCCGCACTACACTACCCAGAATATTGGATGATTGTTTATCATCTACATACACCCACTTGGTAGCATCATACGCAGGCATGGACTACAATTCCATTGCTATGCAGATGACATCCAAATTTACTTCACCACCAGTTCCGATAGACCATCCCTGCCTGACTCACTCACTGCATGCATCAGGGACATAAAGCATTGGATGTCCCTTAACTTCCTTAAATTAAATGATAATAAAACTGAGATATTAGTGATTGGCTCTCCAGCCTCAGTCAAAAGGATGGACCAGTCCTTCTATATTGATGGTTTCCATATAAAGCCTTCATCACTGACTCGCAACCTCTGTGTCTTATTTGACTCAACTCTGTCTTTTGGCTCTCATATTTCTTCCATTGTTAAAAACTCTTTCTTTCATCTTCGAAATATTGCTAGTCTAAGACCATCTCTCACTTTAGCTGACGCCGAACTCTTAATTCATGCATCAATCACATCACGTCTGGATTATTGCATTGCTTTATTTCTTGGCCTTCCCAAAAAACTTATTGCAAGATTACAGTACGTCCAAAACTCAGCAGCAAGAGTTCTCACCTCCACCAGGCGTTCTGCTCACATTACTCCGGTGCTTCATGACCTTCACTGGTTACCTGTTTCATCTCGTATCCACTTTAAGGTATTGCTTTTAACATATAAGGCATTAAACGGTCTTGCACCCCCATATTTGTCTGATCTACTTTTCACCTACCGTCCTGCACGTTCTCTCAGATCGACTGAACTTGGTTTACTGTCCATCCCTCGTTTTCGATTATCTACAGTAGGTGGAAGGTCATTTAGTGTTAATGCGCCAACATTATGGAATTCACTGCCCCTTTCACTTCGAAATATTTCATCAGTGACTGCTTTCAAGACACAGTTAAAAACATATCTGTTTAACATGTACTTCGTCTAAATGTGATTATATGTGTCCTTTGTGATTGTAAAGTTGTGCGTCAGTGTTTAAATGTATTATAAAGGTACCATGTAAAGCGACCTTGAGCTTTGGAAAGGCGCTATATAAATAAAACTTCTTCTTCTTCAGAATCCTCCTTGTCTCCACACCTGAACTCACTTCCTCACTTACCAGCCTGTTCATCGTTATCTTCATCAGTGTCACCTGTCTTCACCTTGTTATGTTTGATTCGTGCTTGTATTTAGTTTGCTTCTGTTCAGCCTGTCCTTGTCGGTCGTCGTCTATGTATAATTGTGTGAACTGAAGTCCTGGAATGTTTCCCTTCATCTCTGTAAGTTAAATGTGTAAATAAAGCATCTTCATTGAGTTCCTTTTGTCCTTGTCTTCTGCATCCTGCACAACGCCTGACAGAACGACCGACCTCTAAATGGATAAAGCGGGTGAGATCTTGTGCTCCATTTTCCAAGATGGCTGTAAGATAGAATCTTACCTTTAGGAGTTCCTGGAGTACAGCCATCTAACTGTACTAACGGATCAACAGTTGGACTTATTTTGGAGTGGTTTAGACCCCCTCTTCAGTTCATGGATGCCACCAGGAAATCCCGGTATGACCCTTGAAAGGTATCTGGACTACGTGCTTTTGTTGAGCGGCTCAGCCTGCACTATGGGGAGGCTGATTTTAACATCGTCGTTCAACCACCACCTCAAGCCATTTCCACCTCGCCTACCATCAAACCAACCATCGGATCGGTCTGTGGTCGTCCAGGACTGTTTTCCAGCGCAGCTGATCCCCCGCTGATATCAGCACGTGCTGCCAGGAAGGCCATAGTCCCAGAGACCGTCCAGCCAGAGACTGTTCATGCTGCTCTGGAAGACACAGTGCTCATTGTGGGGTCCATGTTTTTTGTGTGTGGGCAGCACACACATCCGTTACAGTCCATGAACCCAGTTCAAACCCCTTTTCACAGCTGGTTCCGCCCAGCTCAAAGCCCTCTTCACCGCTGGTTCCGCCCAGCTCAAAGCCCTCTTCGCCGCTGGTTCCGCCCAGCTCAAAGCCCTCTTCGCCGCTGGTTCCGCCCAGCTCAAAGCCCTCTTCGCTGCTGGTTCCGCCCAGCTCAAAGCCCTCTTCGCCGCTGGTTCCGCCCAGCTCAAAGCCCTCTTCGCCACTGGTTCCGCCCAGCTCAAAGCCCTCTTCGCCGCTGGTTCCGCCCAGCTCAAAGCCCTCTTCGCCGCTGGTTCCGCCCAGCTCAAAGCCCTCTTCGCCGCTGGTTCCGCCCAGCTCAAAGCCCTCTTCGCCACTGGTTCCGCCCAGCTCAAAGCCCTCTTCACCGCTGGTCTCGTCCAGTAAAGAGCCCTCACCGCTGCCCCAGCCAGAGACTGTTCCAGAGCCTGTCCCCGACTCTATTCTGGAGTCGTTGTCGGAATCTGTCACGCTCCCCAATAATTTTTTTGGGGGCCCAAAGGTCCTCGCCGTGGCCGCCCAAAGGCCCACGGCCAGCCGAAGGGTCCTCACCGCCGTGGCCGCCCGAAGGGTCCTCACCGCCGTGGCCGCCCACAGCCTGCTCCGCCCTGGACGCGTGAGGGTCCGATAGCTCCGCCCTGGACGCTCCTCACTTACTAGCTCCTTACTTACCAGCCTGTTCATCTTATCTTCATCAGTGTCACCTGTCTTCACCTTGTTATGTTTGATTCGTGCTTGTATTTAGTTTGCTTCTATTCAGCCTGTCCTTGTCGGTCGTCGTCTATGTATAGTTGTGTGAACTGAAGTCCTGGAATGTTTCCCTTCATCTCTGTAAGTTAAATTTGTAAATAAAGCATCTTCATTGAGTTCCTTTTGTCCTCGTCTTCTGCATCCTGCACAACGCCTGACACAGAGATTCGAATGTTTTAATTTGTCTAATTTGAGTAATATTTTACTGGCTTCTAAGGTCAAATAAGAATTCAGGAGGTTAACAACTGTTGAGCTGGAAACTACATTCACGGCAAACCTGGACAAACACAGACACACTCTTGTCTTTGTTTCACACTCTAAAAAATGCTGGATTGTTTCATGCTGGATTGTAAAATGTTAAAAGCATTTTTTAGAGTCAAGAAGGCTTAGGTAAACACGAAAATATATCAATTTTCTAAATGTTCAAGAATGTTTATTTCTTATATACATTAAACCACGCAAAAGAACGTTTTGATTATTGATGAGTACCATCACAAACTGAAAGTTTCATAATTGGCCATTTCTAACAAAACCCGGTGGAGACCTGGACTGGAGTTACTGGTTTATGACTTGCTTTTGAATTAATTACTTTGTCAAGACTATATAAGAAATTAAAACGTTACAAAAATACATACTTTCTCCGTTCTTGGCTTCGTAATGGTAATGCGTTTCATGTGACATTTGTGTGACTAGTCTTTTTGAGTACCTAAAGAGATATGATAGATTGATATATATTCGTCCTATCACACACACACACACTACTGCTCTACAGGACCCACCCTTGGGGAGTGTGACGCAATATCCAAGACTTGCCTGGTAGGTTTTCAAATCATAGTTTTATTGATCATCATACTTTTATGAAATGTGTGATTATATTTAATAAATAGTTTTCCTCAAGTGTTTCCTCCACATCATGTTAACACATAATGTGCCATTTTGTCAAGAGTGTATTAGAGCTATGATTTTTACATTTACACAACTATTTTTCTTTAAATGTGTATACTTCTGAGGACACTGATTTAAAGGAGAGTAAATCTGAGCATCCTTGAGGTCATGAGGACGACCTCCCACTGTCAATAAAGAGACGTCTAAACTTCAGCACCATCATCAGGACCTATCTACCCTTCCCACTGCTTTCATGGTGCTCTGTAGACCTCTATGTGCTCTAATTGGGTTGTTTTTAACCCAATGTTTTTTGACAACTGGGTCACTCATATTTTATCTCTTGCCCATTTTTCCCACTTCCAATACATGAAATTCAAGAATTGACTGTTCACTTGCTACCTATTAAATCCCACCACTTGACAGGTGAAATTAATGATATAATCAATGTTATTCACCTCGTCAGAGGTTTTAATGTTGTGGTATCGGAAGTCTCTCAGCTTCACAGAAAATAGTTTAATTCCAGGTTGCAAAATAAGGTGGATATGCAACGTACACAAGTTGTGTAGGTCCCCGAACCACCAGCGTATCACTATAATATGGCTAAATAAATGCTTTCTGAAAGAAATGCTCTGGCACTATCTAGCCATCAAAACTAAAGCATGATACATACTCAAAAAAGGCGTCAGTTATTCTCTAAATGTGCAAACTTTGCTTTTGAATGAGACACAAGCGTCACGACAGCTTGCCATGACTAAACAAGAATGGGTTTATTTCTTATAGGCTTCATGAAAACATGTATAATAATGTTTTGATTTTTGATCTGCACTGACACAAACTGAAAATATCATCTCATCATGGAGCATTTCTAACGCAACAGTGGAAAAATGGGCCCCTCTTAAGCAGTGATGAGAAAAGTAGCTAGTATTACATGGCGTTTCTGTAGCGTAGACTATTAACTATATATTACAATATAGGCCTAAGAATCATTTACACTGTATCTGAGCAAATAGATCTGACAGGTCTCATACTTAAAAGTATATATATTATGGACATATTAAATATAAAAAAAAAGTAAAACAAAAAGGTAGGAAACGAAGGTGAAGAAATAGAAAATAACGAGTACAAATTAATAAAATAACATGTAGGGTGAAGTCAGCAAAATTGGGACACTTTTTGGGAAACTGTATTAAATGCAAATAAATCTGTTCTACCTACACTATTAATGTTTTAAACAGATCCTCAAGGTCTCTTGTATCTCCTATGCTTTGTGAAGGAATATGGGTGTTTTTGAGCACTACACCAAAGAGCTTTTTGTTTTATCATTTTAGCTGATGTCCCACTTTGGCTGACTTCACCCAGTTAAAAACAGTGCTGGTTTCTGTACAGTTCAACCTTTCGATAGAAGCGTCAGGCAAATCATTTGAAACTCTGTTTTAGTGATGGAAGAAACAAAGGCTTTCCAAACTTTAAATCAATTGAACCAAATGATCCGCTGTCTCGAAGCGCTGAAACGCTGGTCAGAGAGAGGCACGCGTGTGTAAAGAGATGAACACCCAGATTAAAGAAGACCTTTAGAAGGAAGATCGTGAAGTTCGTGCTAAATTTAGCTTTTCCATCGTAACCTTTATACATATGAATATAAAAAGGCGGATTGTGATTCTTTATTTGGAAATATTAGAGATAATATCCAAAAACTAAGTTAGGAATACAAATACTTAATTGATGAAGAGATAGCACACGCACGTCGCGCAGACATCTGTGTGATGTCGTCGTTTTCATCTGGAAGACGTTTATATTAGGGCGTTTGCTCATATGGATTACGTCGCCGAGACGTCCTTGCCAGCTGTTAGAACGGCGTCTAGGCTATGTAAATAAGACGTAAATAATTTAGAACGTCGGCAATCCGCTCTTTTAAAGATGTGCATCAGATGTTCATACATCTCCAAGACATCTGATTTATGTAGCCCAGACATCGTTTTAAGATATAATTCCTCCCATTAACGAAATCAATTCCCATAAAACGCAGCCAATTCTTCTTACACAGTAAACAAAACAATGTTTTAACGCAAGACGCGCTAAAATCCTAAATCAGGAAATACTCTTCCTGCGTGAGTACGTTAAACCGTGTGCTCCTGGAGAAGACTTGTGTGCTGACGAGTTGTGAGGAAAAGATTTGCTTGAGGTATGTAAAAAAACAAATATCTTTTAATACTAATTGTGTGACGTTTGTGATCGGTTATAACTTTAAAATTACGTTATGTTGATTGGGTTAGATATGATAATCACCTGTTAGTTGTTTCGTGCACGTGAAGTAGGCTAAACCACGCTTTTCTGAACCTAGAATAAACCTAGAATAAAACACACATTTGCTCATGGCTGATGCTGCATAAAAATAAAAATAAATACAAAATGAATACGAATAAATCTGTCGTGCAGCGACAGTGCGTTGAGTTCAGTTCAGCTCTTCTACGTAAAACCAAATGTGCTGCTGACGCTGAGTGGAGAATGTGTCCTGACGGGTTTATTTATTTATTTATTAGGATCCCATTAGCTGATGCAACAAATGCATCCGCTACTCTTCCTGGGGTCCACACAGAACACATAACACAAATAAAAACACACTACACAATCAATACACAGATTGACATATTACAAGACATACACATCCAATGCACAATCATACACTGAAACAACAATATATACATACACAAACGCATACATATACATACACATATACACATGCATATACATATAATATAATACACTCTATCCACTAATATTTATAAGCAAACAAAGAATTTCCTTATTTGTTTTTTAAAACCAATATTATTTTGAGTGTTAACAATATGACCTGGAAGAGAGTTCATTCAACCATAGCTCTATACAGCACTGTGCGTTGGTTTGAATTTGTTCTGGATTTTGGAATACTATATTTACCAATAACGGCATGCCTCGTGAGATATGTATGTACATTAGAACTCAGAGTAAGTTGCCTATACAGACAGTCAGGAGTTTTCCATACATTCATTTTGTTTATAAAGCCAAGAAGTGATACTTAGTAACCCAATTAAATACCATCTGCAACTCGTTGTTGAGAGCGGCAGTAATGTTTTCATGTTACTCACGAGTTGTGAGGAAAGATTTGCTTAAAGTTTGTATAAATCAACAAAATATATATATTAATTGCGTTTGTGATCGGTTATGTAATAACTTTAAAATGACCTTATGTTAATTGGGTTAGATGATATCACCTGTTAGTTAACGATACAGGGGTTGGGCAATTTAAGTTCTTAACAAGCTTTTATAATTGCTCACTATTTTTGAAAACGGTACGTATTACCATGTTTGATTATTACCTCATATATGAACATGTTAGCTTACTTGTAACGTACGACTAACTTCCCGCCATCAAATCTAATGCATATCTGTAGGTCTACAACATTTGAACTTGCCTATGACGTCACATTTCTCCCGCTACTCCTTACGGCGCCATCTTGTGTGTCAAGTGGGTCAAGCGTTTGTGTTACGGAGCATGATAATATCCTGAAGCAATGGGTCACACCTGTGTTGTGTGGGGCTGTACGAATCGTGCTGATCCCGACACGACGAAGAGACAATATTTCGATATTCCAAAAGTGATTTATCTCCAAGGAACAGAGACGGAAAGGCTTTCGTACAAGAGACGTAACGACACTAAAAAGAACATACAAAGTTAAACTGTAAATATTCACTCTATTGTGTACATTATAATAAAATGTGTGTATGTTAGTTATAGATGTGGCACAGAAGTATTGTTAAGTTTTGTACATTAGGATTAAAAATTGAGGTATAGAAGAAGGCTTGAAGTCCAAAAGTCATTGGAAACATTTTACTGAAGTAAAATAAAATGCTTCCGGTGCAAAAAAAAAAAGAGAAATGTTGGTGAAATGTACCTGTGGTCGTGGTCACATCCCCCAAAAAGACTGTTTGACAAACACATTTAACCTTTGCAAACCTTTGACGGGAACATGAATATGGTGTATTACTGCAACAGTGATTTAACTGATTTATCTATTTTCAGAATTAGATTGTTTTAGCAAAAATCCAGCTAGTCCATGAACATTTGTTATGGTTGATTAGGAGTTGTACAAATGAAGAGTTTGGGAAACACCAGTTAAGAGCATACAGAGCTACACAATGGTTATCTGCTGTAAGGGTTAATAATTAATTAACAAAGTCTTTAAGTACTCTCCCAATCCCCCAAAATCATGTCCCATCCACCCAAGTTGTGTTTGGGTGGATGGGACAAAATAAAATAAAAACTACAAAACTATAAAAACATAATAAAAACTACCAAATTCTGAAAATAGAAGTGTGAAATGAACCCATTTTTTATTATCATATTCATGTATCCATAAATGATTTGATATTATTATTCTTTGTATTGCATGAATTGTATGACTTTTGCACCATAAACTACACACTGTCTGTACTTTGTCTTACTGAAC
Organism: Semotilus atromaculatus; assembly: GCA_031834385.1. Classification (NCBI taxonomy): domain Eukaryota; kingdom Metazoa; phylum Chordata; class Actinopteri; order Cypriniformes; family Leuciscidae; genus Semotilus; species Semotilus atromaculatus. Next base: position 36,373,747 of record JAULUF010000015.1, on the reverse strand, counting down.
GGTACGTTATCGTACAATGAAGTGTTGCGATGTGTACTGGTTGTTTAAATTGTTGTCTTTGTGAACTGTCAATACTGTATTCTCTTTCCACAGGCCATAGGCCAATTAAAAAAATGTGGAAGCCCATTCCAAATGGGTATTGCTGTTGTTTTTGGGGTCTATTCTTATTTTGCTATGACTGGATGAACTTGCAACAACTTACATAAGGGCAAGTTGTTGAAAAGACAATCAACACATGCAAAGTGACAATAAGGATCAAAGTTAAAATTGGTAGGACACAACTACTAAAACTATGGTTACTAAATAATGTTAGACACAGTTTTCAGATATAGGCTATGGAGAGGTGGTATAAAGGGTCTTCTCAAAGTAAAATTAAAAATTTTAGCCTGCCTCTCAAATATGTTGTAGAGATTAGCAGAATGAACATATTACGATATCCTTTGGCCATTAAAGATAGTATTAAATTATTTTTATTATTAAACGTTTTAGACTACATTACCCATAAGCCTCCGTCCGTCTAACGATGGAACGAGAAAACATGGCGCTGGTATTTGTAGTTCATTGAAATTACTTTTGGGTAAACAACTAATTTCTCAACATATGTCCATTTATATATGGTCATTTATGACAGGATCTTCCAGGTTCTTGTGGTGAATAATGTGGTGAAGGGATAGATTATCATCAGTTAAATATTTATTAATTCCCATTAAATCTAAAACTAACACAAAATGACAGATTCCTTTGAGGGGTTAACCTGATGCAATACATTTGTTGATTACAGTGAAACATTGTTTTCTCCACGCAAGCATCTAATGGTTTCCATTGTAGGCTATACATTAACATTTAGGCTTTTCAGAAATGTTTCCTTTGCTTACAAAAACTACTCCTCTGATAATTATTCAAGCATGCAGTCTTTTATGACCAAAGATAAGTGCATCTACTATACAACTGAAGTTCTTCTGTAACATTTACAGTGTATTAAAGGTATACATTTAATCACTTCTGTGTTTCCTGGAAATGGACCCTGCAACCTTGCCATTCCGAGATCCACCAGTTTAAGTATAGGACTAAACAAGGTAACAAAAGCCTAATGAATGCACAGATTTTGTAGTCATTTCCCAATATTTATTGATATCAAACTATTTAAAGACAAACGTAGTGCCCAGCACAGCATCTTCTGTCACCAAAGTATAGTTCTCCAGTTTTTTTGCCAGTATGAAGAAATGAAAACAAAAAAGCAATTGATTTATAAAAATATATCCAGATTGAGGCAATCAATTATAGTGAAATATAACAACTTAAAACACCATTGATGGAGTAATTAATGGCATGGAAACAAATGTTAATATATATATACAGTGAGGAAAATAAGTATTTGAACACCCTGCTATTTTGCAAGTTCTCCCACAAGTTTATTTGCACTATAACCATTATATATGGTTACAGTATCCTATGTCAAACTGCAAAAAACAAAACATGATTATTACATGTTCGAGACCATGTCTCATCTGAAACCCACTATGTGTCCCAACGATGTCATTCCATCACGTTTTCTTGGCCAAGTTATTGAGACTGTTGGCTTTGATCTATTTGATCTATGTAATTAACAAATGTCTTCATACCGGGACTGTACCTTTCGACTTCAAACTTGCCACAGTGCGGCCTCATCTTAAAAAAACAAGTTTGGACTCCACATTGCTGGTTAACTTTCGTCCTATTTCAAATTTACCATTTCTCTCAAAATTTCTAGAGAAAGTTGTCTTAAATCAACTTCAGTCTTATCTGACTATAAATTCTGTTAATGAAAAATTTCAATCTGGTTTTAAATCCTGTCACAGTACTGAGTCAGCTCTTTTAAGAGTTTTAAATGATATCATGTTATCCACCGACTCTGGGCAATCTATGGCTTTGGTTCTTTTAGACCTCAGTTCTGCCTTTGATCTAATCAACCATGATACTCTTATATCACGTCTTGAATCATGTGTTGGTCTTCTTCGTGACACAGTATTACAGTGGTTTCGGTCATATCTCTCTGACAGGAGGTATGTTGTCAATATTGGACACCATTCATCTTCTGAAATATCGTTAAATTCTGGTGTTCCCCAGGGTTAAATTCTTGGTCCTGTAATGTTTTCCCTTTATATGCTTCCACTAGGGTCTATTTTTAACAAGTATGGGGTCTCTTTCCATTTGTACGCAGACGACACCCAAACTTATATCCCCTTGAAGCGGGATAACAAGCAGGCCTTGAAGCCTATTATGGACTGCTTGGAAGAACTGTAGCGACAACGAGAATGAATCAAACACAATTGAAGCTTTTAGGTGATTGTTCATACATAATCACACAAAAGAGGCTTCATATTCCAGATTCAAATCACCAAACCCAGAGCCATAAATCACCCACAGGCTCCAGAGAGTCTGCAATCAAAAATACTTTTATTGGTTAACTAAAGGAAGAACGTTGTCAACGTTTTATAATTTGGCAAGACAGATCTGTTCAGAAATGGTGAAACAAGAGGCCCTAACAAGAGGTCACATGACCCCTGCCACTAACAGACTATGTCCTTCTTAAGGACCAAGGTCCCATGAGAGATGAACAAAACAGACTTCAGCAGGAAATGTCCATGACCTCAGACTGGAATGTCTTAAACCCCATAAACTTTACACACCAACACACTTTACATATAAAAATGCATACAATCATCACAAAACAATTCTTGACGAACTTATAATCAAACATCGTTCAACTACATAATTCTATATTGTGTCTACGACCCCTGTATGTGTCTATTATGCTTAGATCACATATAAGTCATGTAATTGTTGTAACTATTACATGTGTCAATGAAAGTGTCTCCTATTAATGCAATAACATGTTCTTAATTCAGACGATGGCTTGATTGAAATCTGTGTAAAATGTTTATGTTCTTAAAATGGAAATTATGTCTAAACTGAATCCTCTGTTCGAGCTGCTGAGTAAAGCAGACCACAGATAACACATGATTTACGATGAGAGGGGGGTGATGGAAAATCCCCCCTTCTCAAATAACCATATAGTATCTTATTGTCCGAATTCCAAATTCCTCCAGGAGGCGGGACAAAACATTGGAGTTTAAAATCTTAGACCCGGACAAAGAGCTTGTACTTCTTCAACGACTTCTTGTAAGTTCTTAGAGAGCTCTTCAGAGTTCTTAGGAAAAACACGGAGAGAGCTGAAGAGGATGCTCTAGGGAGAGCCTTGAAAAAGTAACAGACGGACGAACATGTAGACGAGCAGAGAAGATGACCCAAAGCAAGATCAGGGTTTAAAACAGCTTCATTCAAGCCATCTAACTCGTCTCACTTCCCTTTCTTTTCCTTTGTTTTCTTTTCCGTTAAAAGTCTCGGTTCTAAGTTAAGTTTTGCTGCAAAGTTTCGTTTAAACGTTTCGACTGCAAAGCCCTTCCAACTTCAAAGACTTTCATCCATTCGCCAACACACCACGTGATTGGCTGCCCAAGATCTAGCAGGCACGAGGAGACGCCAGCCAAGCGATGGACCCGGGACCCTAGATCTACACCGACAAAAGGGAATCCCAAAGGCAACGCGAAGACAAACGCAAGTAACCTCCAGACTATTAACTGAACTGGTGCATTGATATAAAATTGAATAACCCGCCAAAGAAACGAAAGAAGCTGGTTAAATTAATGATTGATGGTGCGTTCAGGTCATGTCTTTTAAGTGCATATAGAAACTTGGAATTTCACCTTCTCACTCTTAAAGGTGCTATATGGAACTTTTCTTCTACAATGAATCCTTTTTTTATCCGAAAAATCCATCGAAAAAGCGAAATCCATCGGAAGTGACGTGCATGCGCGCTCCCGAGCCTCTCTCCTTATACAGTCTATGCGACCGACGGCACTTCAGCTAACGACATGGAGTCTGATAACACCCCAAAACGACCTGCCTTCAGCACAACACAAACTCCAAAAAAATATAAAAAACAAAAAAAAGTTTTATCTGCTGAAGCTCGTCAAGCTCGTCGATTCTGATCGCCTCAGGAGTCAGGACGAAAACACGGATCAACATAGGCAGAGCTTTTGAATTGTGGAGAGACCTCCGCTTTGTTTTAGGTATAAAAACAGATCCTGAGTTGGCTTTCCTCCTTTTGGACAGGTAAGCTAACATTACTTCAAAGCAAGTGAAATATATTGTGATTTTGTGCTTTAGTTGGCTCAAGTTAGATAGCATTAGTTCGCCGTCAATGCAATTAACGTTATTATGGTACGAGCATGGAGCATTAGTTCAACGTCAAGATGATAAAAGTAGCCTATTATTGTAAAGTGGCAGTGGGAGTTTACATGAGTTTCCAGCATGTTGTGTGATGCTTTCGCCGTTGCGTTGAAAGTCTCCGTGTGGCCGGTAGATAGTGAATGCTCGCTCTTGAGATCGCGCACGCACACGAGCACGAGCGCTCTTGTTGCAATCTGAAACATCACCGCTAGAGGCCGCTAAAATCTCCATATAGCACCTTTAAAACTCATTTTTCCCTCACTCTTCTTTCTTTCTGCAACTCGTATGAATGGGTGTGTGTGTGTGTGTATGTTAGATATTAGCTTTATGTTTTAGAATAATCAATAAAGTGTTGTTTATATTTTAAAGATATTTGTCTTGTGTTATGTGCTTACAGATTTAATGTCTTGAACTTCTGATCTAAGTTACCTTGCTAATAAATAGTGTTTCACTATAGTTTGGATATTTATATCCGCTGCAGAGGTTATTACGGCCCGTTCGAATGAACGCTGAATGAGTCATTTGCTCGGCCGTATAAGTGATTCTTTTAAGAATTGATAATTCCTTTTGAGCTAAATTGGCCTTCTGGCCCCTTTATGCATATTATTATTATTATTATTATATGTACCCAAATTCGTTACAGAACTAAAACACTGGCTTGCAACTAATTTCATGAGTCTTAATGAGAGTAAAACCGAACTTATTGTGTTTGGTTCAAATGAGCACTATGTACATGGTTTTGAACTTGCATCTTTGTCACCCTATAGTACTACATGTGTCAGAAACCTGTATCACCTGTACTGTGATAAAAATCAAGTACTGTGATTAAGTCGCGTTTTTATCATCTTCGCCTTCTTTCAAAGGTGAAGCCATTTCTTTCTCTAAAGAACATCTCGACTGGACTACTGTAATTCTTTGTATATCGGTGCCTCTCAGGCTTGTCTTTCACGTCTACAATTAGTTCAGAATGCAGCGGCTCGGCTCCTCCATGGAAAACGTAAACATGACTCCGTCGCGTCAGTCTTGATCTCACTGCACTGGCTGCCGATCAAATATAGAATTGATTTCAAAATTCTGTTGTTTTTTTTAAAATCCATTCGTAATGAGACACCACAGCATCTAACAGACCTGCTTCATACCTACGTTAAGTCAAGGTCACTTAGATCCGCTAACTCTGGATTATTGCAAGTTCCCAGGACAAGACTAAAGAATAGAGGTGATCGTGCCTTTTCCGTCATCGGTCCGAAACTATGGAATACTCTCCCGGCTCATATCAGAACTGCCCCAACTTTATTTACCTTTAATTCCGCCCTCAAAACACATTTATTTTCTTTAACGTGTAATATCTTGACTGACTGTTCCAAGATTTTACTTTCATGTGTTACACCTACTTTACAGCTCGTGTTTTGTTTTATCTTGTTTTGTTTTATCTTCTTTTGTACAGCACTTTGGTCAACTTTGGTCGTTTTTAAATTGTGCTTTATAAATAAACATTGTATTGTATTGTATGATTTCTCCTAAAGTGCACGTCCTCGTATGGTGACGCATTGCTGCCACATACATATTATTTTCCCCCCTCAATTATGTCGTAATAACGAGATCTTATGTCGTTAAAACGACATATTTTTCTCGTAATAACAAGATGTTATGTCGTTAAAATGACATATTTTCTTGGCCTTATAAGGACATGTCATGTACAAAATATGCTTTTATCCACATAGAATTTATAGCCAATCGTGTCTTTATCACACTTCTGGGTCATTCTACAGAAACGTCCACTTTTGGTATGGCAAGATGTCTTAAAATGTATTTATTTTTCTAACATTTAAACTTACACCACATTATTAGATTACCCTTTGACTTTATGAATACGCATAAATGACATAAAGACCGCATGTACCCTTTTTTTGTCACTGGTGTTACCTTACTTCTTTGGCAATATTAAATGTTTTTATGAAATATTATTTCACATTTTTTTTCCAGCACATATATTCAGAGTTACCAAATAATAATAATGCAACAAATAAGGAGATTATGTTTGATTTATTTTAATCAGGTTTGTTAAAAGTGCTTGAATGAGGTTAGTTCGTTTGCGCAACCTTGTATTTGCTATAACAATGAAAATATTTGAAAACCAGTTAAAATCAAGTACTGATGCAATCCTTTAAATCTTAACTTTTGAGTGTAGCATAATTAATTGGATGTAAAATTATTATATAAAAAAAGACAGTAACACCAGTGACACAATGAATCACCAATGACATGCAAAAGAACAAAGATCATTATTCTTCAACTATAATTAAGTAGATGAGACTAAATTGTTACATTTGGCATATAATCTAAATGAATAGCTTTGAATAAAGTGTATCTATAAATGGCAGTCACTGGTGTTACCAATAAGAAAGGTGACACCAGTGACAGTAACACCAGTGACAATTTTCAAGAAAAAATTATTTTACAAAATGGCTGCTGCAAAGTATCAAACCACATGTTGTCAATCATGGTATACTCACTAAATTAAGTAGTTTAATCCATTTGTATTCTCATTTTTTTACAATTACCTAACAGTAAAGTAGGTCACACCAGTGACTTCAACTAAAAGCTTCAAATGAAATCATGAGACAAATGAGAATATTTCTGATAACTAAAAAGAGACAGAGGATTTATTATGGGCCTTTCTTCATAGATATTCAGGAAACTGGAAGATGGAAGTGATGTCATCAGTGTGATTTTTTGTTTAACGGTAACACCAGTGACAACTCCAGAGGACCACTACTTTCATTATAAATTTTATAATATTTATTCTGCATTTAGATTTTTTTATGTCATTTACACAATATATTAGATAGTTATGTATACATTATTGTATTTTAAATGGTGTAAAACCCTGTTATTGACCTCAAAATAAAGCATTGTCCCTCTGTACATGACTGTGGGGACGAGCACTTCTGTGGTGCTTGGAGTTCTATAAAATTAATACAAAATAAAATATTGCCACTTGATGGCTCAAGAAGGTGTAATTGTTCAAATAACATGTTTTATTTTAAAATGTAAAGAAATTGTAATTCTAAAGTGTTTTTTTTAAGTGTAATATTCCTGTAAAGGCTAGGGACAGAAAAATGGACATTTCCGTAGAATGACCCTTCTACGTTCAAAAAGCTGAAGCAATAGCAGCTCACAATGGATACTTATGTTAAAAGATTTTCTGTCTGTGTAATTCTGTACACACCTTATTAATAAAGCATGCATGTGTAGCCTACAGATTAGCAGATGTACGAACATTGCGTTTAATTACACATTAGGCAAAGCGTTTTCCTCCCATAGAAAACTCTTATGATAAAGAAAAAGCTTATGTGGCTTATGCTACTTCAGTAATAAAGATCGCAGCGCATTTAATTACACGTTAGGCGTTTTCCTCCCATAGAAACCCTTTACTATAAAGAAAATAAAGGTGGCTCTTAACGTGTCTTTCTATTGAGGATGGCAATAAAGAAAAACACCAGCGTTGGGCGTTTATCTGGCTAAGTGTTTCAGCCGCCCTTCTCAAACTGGCGCAAGAAAATGCAACAGAATTTGGTTTGTTAAGGAAGAGGACTTATCCGTCTGGTATGGCCGCTCGCTCTAACGCTAACCTAGACAAATGTTCGCTATTCAGGCATGAAAACGGGTCAGGGGTAAAAAAGGTGAGAAGGATACGGCAGCAAAAAATCAAATCCAATTAACTTATATATAGGTTACTATATATAATATAGTACTTATATATTATATTATACACACATACATATACATCGCCACTCCCACCCAAAAAAAAAAAATTAATGAGTGAGTAGGAACGAGCGAGAGTTAACAGATCCAAAAAAATCCAATCCAATCAACTTTATATACATTAAAAAAACACACACACAAAAAATTATATATATATATTATATATATAAACAACGTTATGGACGTAACAGTTCTTCGGACGTGATCGCTCTGAAAGCGGCACTAAAAGACTGCTTTAAAACTTTCAGAGACCTCGCTCAAACAGGTATTTAAAACACCAAACATTAAGGATTGGCATATCAAGCAAAATAATATTCCAGGGCTGCCAACTCTCACGCATTCAACGTGAGACTCACGCAATTGACCCAATTCTCACGCTCTCACGCCACACCCCCAAATGCAAACACTCGTGCAGCAGTGAGAAAAAAAATTAAAATCGCGCTGCATGATCTCGCAAAGCAACGCGCAGAAAGACCAAACAGACAGTGTGAGTTTTTTGTGACAATTGTGAGGGAAATACACAATTTATTCCCATAAACTGTGTAGTCAGCCATTCTCCCTCGCATCTGCACCGTGTGAATTGTGAACGCAGACAGCGTTTCCCAAAAGCATCGTAAGCCTAAGAAGTTTGTAAAAACGATCGTATGACTGATCTTAATATTAGGGTCTGTTTCCCAAAAGCATCGTAACTTAAGTAGCACTTGAAAATCTTCGTAGAAATACGAGTGCTCTGGAGTAATCGTTAATCCCCAAGTGCATCGTAAGAAGACGATGTCTCTTGCAGGACAACCGGCAGATTACACCTTGTTATCTAGATTTAACAGATTAAACTGCAATTTGAGTATAATATAAGGTATTGATTGTACTTTATTGTACACTTTATTGTACTCGTGTTTTGTTTAAATTAATTTATAAATGAAATAATTAAAAAGGGAAGAAAAAATAGAAATACACATCTAAATTAAATGAATGAACAAAAAAAATCATAAAAGAAGTAATGTGGGAAATATGCTTTAAAGACTGGGCAAAATATGGACTTTTTGAAAATTCTGTCAATGATTCTGTCAAAAATTCTGTCAATGTCTTGCTGACGTGCACGAAAATTGGGCATTTCTAGCGGACCTTCCCTGATCTCTGAACACCCCTGGGTGCAGTTAGTTTGTCCTTCCAGATTTATGCTTTTTCTTATTTGTATGGTGTCCTTTAAATCTGTTAAAAATTAAATCTTTGTTTCGCTCTATCTCCTCTAAAAGGACATTCATTTTATCTTTTGAAAGGTATCTTTTGTTTGTTTGTTTTTTTGTTTTGTTTTTTAGCCATTTTGTCAGTGCTTTATAGACTTGTCTTGATTTGTAATCCACAACAAATGACGATTATTAGGTTAAACGCTCAGAATATGATTCCATATAAGGTTATATTTCAGCACTTCGCGAATGGACAGCGACGCTTAAGTAGCACGTAGAACGCGTTCTCGCGCGTTCATGTTTAGTGCATTTTTGGGAATCGCGCGTGGAATTGCGGCTTACGAGCTCTTACGTGCTAAGATACATCGTTATCGGGAAACCCGGCCCACGTCAGTGAGTTACAGGGCGCTCCTTGTCTCCGTCCAGTTTAGGCTAGTAACTAATAGGCCGATGCTGTTATATAGATATAGTTTATATAGAATTAAGTTCGCATTACCAGAGTTGTTTGTTTTGAGTTGCTTGAAATGTGTACTTTAAAACAAAACTATTCAAAACGAAAGAAAACAGACTAGCCTTCTCTCTGCTCATGTAATCCGTATGAAAAGTGCATTTCTCTCTGGCGCGTTCACCTACTGCGAAGATCGCAAGTCAGATCGTTAACTTTATCTTTGCAGCCGACATTGACAAAGAAAACACTTGTTTATTAATAAACAATTGAAATGTCTCCTTGCTATATTTGACATTCATAACCATTACTTTTGCCGGTTCTTGGTGACATTTTTCATGAACGCGTCACCACCGCTAGTTAATATTGTTCTTTGGTGTTCAGTTTATACAGGTTTTTCAAATGTTATTTAAATAAAAATATATATTTCTATCTCAAAATCTCTCTTTTTTCTAGTTTTTTCTTCTAGTTTTTCAATAAGTAGAGTTCATAGTAGAATTGTATGTAGGCTTACATATTTAGGAACAGATATTGGGTTCTGCCCAAAGTCAAGCAACATAAAAGTAACGAGTAACGTAAAAAGTTACTTTCCAAAGGGGGTAACTAAGTAAAGTAACGGATTACTTTTTAAAGAAGTAACGAGCAAACACTACTTTTTAAAAGTAACTTCCCCAACACTGATATACACACACACATATACATACACATACATATAGAAGAACAAAGAAATTAAACAATTAAACAAAGAAAAATTCAAACCTCTTTTAGTTAATGTCTGTCTATATTACTAGCCTACTACATAATAATAGTTTTAATATTAATCCCATGATATTAATAGCCATATATTGTAAAACAAATACACTGAAAAATAAAGGAAACTTTTATAATTAGTCTTGTACTAATTTCTATACTTGAAAGTTTATTTCTATACTTCACATCAAAGATGTGATTGGGCCAGCCCAGTGTCAATCAAGAAAAGAACCAATGGGCCGCTGATCTACGCGTTTCATCATGGGGTGTCAAACTATAAGGCTGAATTTTTTTTGACCAATGCATAATGCATTACACCGGCACACTAACCTAGGGCCGCCAATCAAGCAAAACAAAACGGCCGATGTACGAGTTCTATGGGCCCAAAGATGTATCGGCCCAAAAAGCACCGGACCAGGAATCTCCCGGTAGTCCCGATGGCATTAGCCTACATGCCTGGACGTCCCACTTTGAATCCTACCTGTGGCCTTGCACTTATTGAGCTGCGGTCGCATCAGTTGACATGCCATCTCCTTTCCCCTCGATCTTTTTCTATTTGCTTTATTCATCTTTTTAGACGACAACTCACTAACTTGCTCGTTCCTTGCTCTGCGCTAACGGCCCGCTCGCGATATTATATAGCCTATACCGCTCATTTTATAACATTGAGGAAATGCAGAAATGATTTAGAAACACACAAAAGCAGCTAAATATATATAAAATACCCAAACATTTTTATTTATCCATCGCTTTTGATCTAAAATTAGTCAAAATCACTGTGTATCTGACAGGACCGTTAACATTGTAAGCTATGCCTCAAGCTTGGTGCCAGACGTGCAGGTCTCTGTTCGGCAGTGTCCAGTTTCAGACTCGCGGTGTAAAATACTTTGAAAACTTCTGCCCTACTCTGACTCGGATCGGCTGTCAGGTATCGGCGTTAGGAATGATGATTGTTTTTTTTAAAGCTGCGAAGTTTGTGGTAACTATAGAGATATAGCGGGTAAATGCTGGCCACGACCAACAATGAAACAATTAAAATGCTTCGTTATTTTTTTTCAGACACATTTATTATCATTAGCCTACTTTTGCGGCAAGTTTTATGCATGCGCTTGAGCGCGGTATCTCGGCTATAGCCTATGCACCCAGGATTGAATATAAACGTGCGATTAGTCATAATTGCTGAAATGAATGACTACTAGTCTAGAAAAATCTTTAGTCTATGGCAACTCTAATCAATAGCCTACATTTAATATTTGACATTATTGAATAATTTCCAGCTCTTTACATTAAATTAGTTGAGTTAGCATAATTAGTTAATGAACTAATAAAATAGTTTAAATTAAGATACAGCATTACTTATTCCACCACACAAAGGATGGTTTATAAGGTGACAATTCGTTATACATGTGAAGATTGTAGGCTGTATCTTGAAAACTTTTGTATTATATTGTATTGTCTTCTGTTATAAAGATGAAGATTGACATATCGTTAATTAAACAAAATAAGAACACAATGTTGTAAAAAATAAACAACTTAGGCTATATGTTCTGTTAGATGTGTTTTGACTACTTTTTGTTTAATTATATCTAATGGTAATGAATAGCCTATTAACAAAATTAAATCTTATAATATAGGCCTATTATATAAAAAAAACGTATAGGCCTATATAGAATATATATTTATAAAAAAGGGCCTCATTGATTAATTTAGCCTGGTGTTCGCCTCTGATTGGGGGCTGCTACTATTTGCTTAAGCTTCTTGAAGGTAGAAGTGATAAAGGCGTGATAGGCTATAGCCTACATTTTATGTGGATAAAGGCATAGGCCCCATTTTGTACATGACACACGTCCTTATAAGGCCAAGAAAATATGTCGTTTTAACGACATATCTTGTTATTACGAGAAAAAGATAAGGGGCCCTATTTTAACGATCTGAAACGCAAATATCAAGCGCAAAGCGCAAGTAACTTTTGCAAGTAACTTTTATCTTGGCGAAAGCCGAGTACAAATCAGCATGAAGTTTTAACATCTACTCTCGTGTAATGGAAATCATGAAGATCTGGATACGTCCAGTGACTGCGGTGAATAGTGCTGCTGGCAACAAGGGAAAGACCTTGTGACAGCCTGGAGAGACAGCTGACAGGAGGAAAGAGACCCCAATGGGGCTGGTAAGGGTTAGCTACCCTTGTCGGCAGTATCCAGCTTCGTGTTTACAGGATGCTGGAGACACCCGCCCAAGGCTTCTAAGAAATTAAAGAGAAAAATACCCCTAGAGTCTGCGAGAGCGGGGGCGGAAGATGACTCGATGTTGGACAACATGGTTAACGACTTATGCCGAGTTCAGACTGCACGATTTTCAAAGTAGTCGGGTCACTGTTCTTTTCACACTGCATGACTATCTTGGCCAGCATTCAGTCGCTGCTGTGTTCACACTGAACGATGGATCGGCGACAGGAGGTTTCACACTGCATGACTTTACAAGAGGAAGAATCGCCGACAACTGTTTGGCAGTGGCACGCAAACTACGTTTCACAACCAAACACACGCGAGAAGTGATAAGAAAATAATGCAAGAATAACGCGAGACTTCTCGCGCGAGACTCAAATTGTTATTAAAATTATAGCCTACAAAATAAGCTTGCGATCCCAATCTGTGAGCTGATTTGCAGCGAAAAGGAGAGAAAAAAAATAAGATTATGCAAGAGGAAATGGTTGGGGAGACGAGATCAACTTGCTGAGCTCTGAGCAAGGATTGTACAAAGAGAGTTGAGGGTAAAGAAATAATTTTGCAATGTGCTGCTGGTCAAGCAATATGTAGGCTACTTTGTTTCTGTTTGATATAATTGTAAATATATCTATTAAAATACTGATATTCTGGTCTATAACTCCTCCCCGAACTCCCCGCTGTCCTGTGTCTTGCTCTCTCATTGGCTGTCGGTCATCGCCGATGTAGTTTTCAGTCAGAACACTTTCACACTGCAGGATTTTGAATCGCCGACAGGTCCAGATATTTAGCATGCCAAATATCTCACGGGTGTCGGCGACTCGTCGGTGATTCTCTCAGATCGCGTCTTTGCTCATTCACACTGCATGATTGTCACTCGCGTGAACGAGCACCGATTTGCCTGTGATTTCGGGCATTTGTCGGCGATTTCTCAAAACCTGTCGCCGAGCCAAAATCGGGGCTAAAATCGTGCAGTCTGAACTCGGCATTAGGAATGGAAACGGATATGAGTATGGAGAGTAAGACTAGTTCAAGATCTGCAGTTAGTAAAGTCATTGAACTCCAAGTTTGTGTCTGTGGCTGGAGCAAGGCGACAATGGTCAGGGGTTTGAAGGTTCATCAAGGGAAAATGAAATGCTTGAGGGAGAAGGGACAAGGGCCTCGCATTGATCAGTACTTCTTACGAAGTCAGTCAAGTCAGTCGAATGAAATCCAGCGACAGGAAGCAAACCACAGCTCGCAGGATATCAGCACCCCTGTCATAGAGGAGAGGAGGGCTTGCACAGTTAGTGATGAACATATTCATACTTGTGAAACCGGTCAGACTAACCAGCATAAGAGAGAAAAGAACCTCAACGGGCATAGGCCTGGAGTTAGATGGCCAAGAGCTTGTGAGAAAACTGCATGGGACACGGTAAACACAGATCTATGCTTTGCATTGGAAAGATTAACTGGTACAGTTGAAAAGAAGCTGGATAAATTTGGGGACATCATTTACGCATATGGAAGTGAGAGGTTTGGTGTGGAAAAAAGGAAGGAAAAAGTACAAACTACTCCTGGAATGTCTAGACGGCAGCAGAAAATTGAAGGGTTAGTTAGAGAAAGGAGACAGCTGAGGAAGCAATGGAAAAGAGCAGAACAAAGTCAGAAGGAGGGACTCAATCTCTTACAAAGGGACATAAAAGATAAGCTGGCAACATTACATTACTGGCAACAGAGATGAGCGTCTACGGAAACGCTACAAAAAGAAGGAACGTGCGAGGGCTAATTTCTATAAAGACCCATTCAAATTCGTAAAGAAGTTATTCACCAGTGAGAAGAATGGCACTTTAAAAGCATCTAGAGTTGAGCTAGAGAGATATTTGGAGGAAACCCATACAGATGAAAAAAAGGCATGAGCAAATGTCAATTCCATCAGACATACCACCTATCAACCCACCAGAATACCAAATGGAGGTCTGTGCACCTAAGTGGAAAGAGGTAGAGCAGGCTGTGAGAAAGGCAAGGGCTTCATCATCTCCAGGGCCTAATGGAGTTCCGTACAGAGTGTACAAGAGTGCTTCAGGAGTTCTGCGAATTCTGTGGAAATTGTTAAAAGTGGCATGGGAAAAACAGGTTGTACCTAGAGCATGGCGCAGAGCAGGTGGAGTCTTTATACCTAAAGAAAAAGATGCAAATCAGCTGTTCTCCCGTAGTGGACGGTTACAGTAGAACGTCGCGAGGTAGCAGTTAAAGTCGCGCATGCGCAATAGAACGCCAGAATGCCGTTGCCGTTCCACCAGAGGCTGTTGCTTAAAGTCCCTAATTATAGATGGAAAATCAGGGCTGCAGAAATAACCAAAGCTCTCCGAGTGAACGTCCGCCATCTTCTCACAGCACTGTCTGACCTGGTGAGACAAAAGCAGAATGATGAGACCACACGTGACAGATCAGCCGTGGTCTTCTATTACATTTGGATGTGTGTGATGCTGTGATGGCTTTAGATGGGACGCGTTGTGCACTTACTTTCCTTGCTCTAGAGATTCTGTCAGATGGGCACTAAGGACCTCTTTAATATTCGCAAAATAAGTCTGAGAAAGAACAAGAGAGAAAGGTTAGAAGAGTACAGATGCTACACAAAAGAAAAACTTGGTCCACACAATTTCCAAGAAGTAGATATGTCATATTTCAAAATATCGTATTCATTTGAAATCAAACAATCAGGATATACCAAATTCACTTACTTTATAGGAAATTTGTCGTGAAAGCTCAGCCTTGTGTTGATCAGCCCTGATGCCGTATTCGACTAAAGTCGTCGTCCTCCACCGTCGAGCTGGTGGGTGTGGAAACAGTCCTGTGTAAAATATCACATGTTACTATGGTTCTCATGAAGGAACTTATGTTTACTTCATACTCGAGTCATATGTTTTGAATTCAAATGCAGCAAACCGGTTTCAGATCGCTGGACTCGCTCACCTCTGGCATGAGAAGAGTCAAAGATCGGAGGAAGCTTGACAGACTGCGGTCGGCTGGAGATCGGGGACTTTTCACCCAGAATAATCCTGTTCTGGCGAGGGAACTCCTGTTGACAATATATAAGAATAAGAAAACACTTTAATACAATGCTCAACATATGAACGCAGGCTTAATGTTAATAATGACCGACACATTCAATTCTACGATAGCCTTCTTACCCTCATCGTCGCAATGGCTTCTGGGCGTCTCTGAGGCGGCTGTGGTCTCAGTCTAGGCGTGTCTGAAGCACACACAGGTTGTGCAGTCTGAGCAGGACTGACACATGTCAGGGGCCTGAGCTTGCGAAATGTATTGCTATACATTCTCTGGTCTAAAATGATATGTTGATCCAAAAATCCTAGTAAAATCTTATGATCTGAAACCATACACAGACCAGAAAGCGCTGAGTGCAATTCAACTGTACTTGTACACAGATCTGGAAACCAACACAGATCCAAACAGCCTTTAAAGCCTCCAGTTCAGTGACGCGTAGAATGCATTCCGATGACGTCACGCAGCAGCGCGTCAGTGCCGCAGGAATGCGATAGGATTATTGTTTTGATTTAAAAATAAATAGAGAGAATGACCCGTGTTTATATGGTTTCCACGAGACGTCCATGAGAGCAATGTAGATTAGACTTGTTGTAATAATGCCTATTAATATTTTGTGTCTACAAAAAAAAAAAAAAATACACAGGGTTCTTAATTTATTTGTAAATAAATAATTGCCGGATCATAAACAGCAATCAAAAGGCGACGTGACCGACACTGACCAACTTAAGTCTTCCCGGAAAATGCAATACACGACAACTGTAAGAATAGCCTATTCTTCACAAATTTATATTTACAAACCGTGTGAAACTGTCGTGCCTTTAACACGCAATTCATGCGCGTTAACGCGTAAATTATTGGACATTATTAGCACCACTGGTGTTGTGCTCTTGCTCAAACACACAGAACTTAACTAGATTAGCCTAGTGCAGTGGTTCCCAAACCTGTCCTGGCGCACCCCCAACACTGCACATTTTCTTTGTCTCCCTAATCAAACACACCTGATTCAACTCTTCAGCTCATTAACCCATTTGATAACCACTGGCCTAGTGTACTGCCGTACAAAGCCAAAACGCAGTAACGTAACTACATATTTGGTCAAAACTGAGTTTAGATTGGAAATGGGCTTTGTAACATCTACGTCTTGTGACAAAATCTCCTGGTTCAACTGTATCCCGTTTCAGAGAAATCGCTATATCAAATTTGCAGTAACTACAAAATCCAAGCTAGTACGTTAACTTAACAAGGCAAACCGCAGTAAGTGAAGATACTGACACGGTAACGTTAGATATAACGTTAACTTACTGCTTTAAAACGCAAGTATCCAGACAGCGGTAAGGAACATGGTAAAATATGAACATCTAACCTGGCAAATAACACCTGGATCAATAAATTACCGTTAACGTTACTAGCTAGCGAGCCACTAGCATATTAAACCATTTTAGCTTAACGTTAACTTAACTTACCTGGTCCCCTTGAAGGCAGTAACGTTAGCATCTATCCACTCTGGAAACGCTGTCATAACTGTTTTGTTTCTTGTTGTCTTCATTTCTTACGCAATTGTAATGTATTTTATTGGGTAATCTCTCAGTTGAAGCTTAAGAGGAAGTTGTAAATAGAGCTTTTATTTTGACGGGAATAGGGAAGTGGAAAAAGCGCTGTATTTCCTGACCGTTGAAGTGAGACAGTGCCGTTGTTTACGTTGTTTACGGATCAACTGGGGATCATGTTGGCCCAGTCCCAAATCGCACACTTCATGTGCACTTTCGGTCTTGTGGACTTACAATGGCTGCCGCGTGCGCGTGTCCGTTAAAGGTGCCCTAGAATGTTTTTTTTTTTTTATTTTATAATGTTTCCTGGGTTGCCCTTATAATGTTAGTATGTTTTTTAGATCAAAAATAGTCATAATTTAGAAATAAAAGGCATTTTTCCTAGCCTGATTTTAGTTTCTGATTTGAACACTGTGTTTGAAGGGGCGTGTCTGCTGTGAGAACCGGCCACTGCTGTGATTGGCTGACATGCTTGCATATGAAATATGACATGTGAAACTCTCTCGAATACTTTTATTACAGCTGTTATATACGTTTTAACTATTACAGCTATCGAGATTAACGAATCGTGAGATGTTTTTAAAGTATTTAAATCTATTTCCATCACATAAAATGTTGCTGTGATGAGCATTGAGCAAGCAGATGACAGTCTGTTGATCGCGAGACAACGCAGTTTCTCTCTCTAATGCTTTCACCAATGCAAACGATGACATAGCCTACTTCTATGAGAGCTTCGTTGTGCAGTGTAACAGCGTCATTGATTTCATAACGAGTTTGGCAAGAGAGATAAACTCGCGCTGTGTGGATTGTTCTTTGACCGCTTTCTGTATACTTTTTTCACTGAGAATTAGCCTATTTAACGTTAGTTATGTATGCTCGTTACTTGGAGTTTGCTATTACTGTACTAGGATCTTGCGCTGGATCTAACACAGTGTAAATTATCTTTAATAAAATCACTACTTACCGGTTGCGGGAATATAGTTGGAATTACCCCCTTCTTCAGTTTGAGACGCTGAGAGAAGCTTGATATTGTCCCAGGTTCGAAAATAAGTCCGTGGTGAAATGGGCAGAGCAAACTAACAACTTCGAATTAAACTGTTGCGGTATCCGATTATATATAAACATCAACCACGCGTCCACGCCTGTTGACATTTCTTTTCTGTGGGAAGGGTATGAAAATACCTCACATCCCCTGCACAGCCTGGAACATAGCATTTATTCCATGATCTGCCATTTTCTCTCTGATCCTCGCTTGTTCCGATGATGACTCGGCTGTGCAGTGCTTGTCATTGAGGGCTGGGATATGCAAATCTTTGGAGGCGTGATCCCCGACTGTTGCGTCACAGTCGGTATTATGTGGAGATTCGCCTGTTTTTCAGGGGTGTTTTTTAAAAACGAGATTTAAATAAGAAGGAGAAAACAATGGTGTTTGAAACTCACTGTATGTCATGTCCATGTACTGAACTCTTGTTATTTAACTATGCCAACATAAATTCAATTTCACATTATAGGGCACCTTTAAGTCCGTGAGACCGCAGTGTGTCCCATTTGTCATTTTTAGATCTCAGAAGGGTGCTCGCGAGCGCCCCCTCTGTGGTCAATTTGCGCCCTTGATGCGCACTTTTGCCGAGCCCGCGCTGATGCGGACTCCACAGCAGACTTCTTCCCGACATTCAAAGCGGCGTTACGTCGCGAAAGTGCGGACTCAGAGGAAGACCGCGAGTGCTTAGGGTTCCATTTGGGACAGGGCCGTTAACTGTACGTTCACACCGCCGCCGACTTGAGCTTCCAAAGCGGCCGGAAGTCATTCATTTTCAATGGAAGCTGGCTTCTCTCCGCTGCAAGGAGCGTCAAATCCCTCGGCGTCGCGTTTTGGGCGTTTTGAGCGTCTTGAGCGTCAATCAGAAAGTTGAAAGTAGCTCAACTTTATGGTAATGAGGTATGACGCGGTTCAGCGGCAAGCAGCGGCAAAACTCAGCAACCAATCGGAATATAGACGTGCTTCGCGCTGGCTGATTCTGGAGAAACATACGATGTAAACTTTCGTTCCTACCAAAACATTAGTTCCGATTAAAACATTAGCCGCAGCGCTGCACCAGCCGGTGATACTCTCCGGATAACGGTCCTGGAGGGTGTAATGAACGAACCCAAAATCTCCGAGTCCGACGTCTTGTCCGCATACAATAAAGCAGCACCAAACACAACAACTTCACAACGATTATCCGTAATGATCCAGTAATACACATTTGAGAATGACCGCAACTTTTATTTTAAATATTTACGAACGCTCGTTTTAAGCGGGAATGCAATTCATTTGCTCACGGTAACACGATTTGACCAATTGCACTAATGCAAATAATAATAATAGCTAATTATTATTTTTTCCCCGACCAAATGACCAAAACGGTTATAAAATGCTGTCATTATAAAAGGTTTCTTCAATGTATTGCTTGTTTTTTTCTGTTTATTACATTTCATGTTGTGACACTTCTCTTCTCCCTGCTACGTCAGAGCGTCCAAAGCGTCAACGAGCTTCCCCGTGCTTTTTGACAAGCGTCCTTGACAGAGCGGCCAGAGCGTCTTTGACGCTCAAGTCGGCGGCGGTGTGAACGTACAGTAACTGGGGACGTGCGCGTGCACGCAGACAGTTTTACCTGGATCTCCAGCAGATGTTAAACGGTGACAGATTCGTCACAGCGAATTTTACACTGAGCAGATTTAAAAGCTTCCCACGTAATTGTTAAATGTTGGTATCATATTAGGACTATGTTGTTTACTCTGTCGCTGCTCCGCTGTATGTTTCAGACGCATTTTTACGGGAAGTTTTAATGTGTTTTCATTTCGCGACACACAGACCACGCCCACAATATTTTGTTACATTCGTTTTTAATGAAATTCGTATCTGATGACAACTGCAAGTAGATTAAATAAATTATACTATTGACATTGTGTCTTTGCAGTGCGTGTGTATTCGCATATTATTGTTATGATGCCAATTTGTGGCTTAGTTTAAATTGAGCAGTGTTACTGCCCCCAGCTCTAGTGTTTTTACTACACGTGTTGGCGTGCGGAATCTCCTCCTTTTTGTTTGTTCTGATTACAGATGAGCTACACCTGAGCGCAGCCTGCTTGCACTATAAAGGGCCGAAGGAACCATTTCTGAGGGCTCACACAGAGAGAGCGCGTGGTCGATGCACAGCCGTGTTTTATCTACCTAACAAAAGTCTCCCGTCCACACTAGGAAGAGTTCCGCCTCTGCAGTTGGACTTTGTTGCTGCGTACCATTATTTAAAAAAAAAATTTCTGTTAAATAAACATACCCCTATTGTTTTGCTACGAGCCGATCTGTGTGCGTCCCTCCTTTATGTTATGGGTGGTGTCCGACCGCTCGTAACAAGCAGCAATACTACTGTGGTCAAAGGGACATGTCAAGCATGCATTTATTTATTATTTATATATTTTATAATGTTGCTGAGGAATGAGTTAAAGCATAAAGCATACAGTACACTTCATAAATGTTCCTAAAGAGTGGTAAAAATTGATAAGCCGTAGCTTATGGATCCAGTTAATTACCCACAGCATTTATTTAGGCAGGGGAATGTTCAACAAACATATTCATTAGCTAATAGGTATGAAAGCAATAAATAACAAAAGAAAAAATAGGCAAAAGTGTATGCATGCAGGACAGCTGTATTTGCCAACTGTGAAGGTCTGACCACACAGTCACAGTCCCACCGTCCACATTCTGAACTTTCAATCTAAGTAAGGAAGAACAAACTATAATATTATAATAATAAATTACATGTTAATGAAGAACAGTTACTTGTTTTGCAACATACATTTTTCTTACCCATTGGCCAGTTTGGCCTTACACAGCTCTCCATCTTATATTAGTAAATAAATGCCACAGTTGTATTACCTTTTTATAGTAAGATAAGAACAATTTAACACACCATTACCCTTCATTGTGAAATTTCCACATCTCCTCTTTATATAATAGTGTTCCTGTCTTGAGCAGCTTTCAGGATATTGGTTTTCCCGCAAAGTTTTTTATTTGTCTAACTTTAATTGCATCAATTTGCTGTGGCAGTATCTGTCCTAACAACAACACCAGTTACAATAATGACACTTAATTTATAGACCTTTTAATCTGTTCCTAACGGTTGGCAGACGACAACAATGAAAGCACATGATGTGATGAATAACAAGTAAAGATAATATGTTAATGAGATTCATGGTACCAGTCAAATTAAATTAACTGGCATAATTCATATTCATATTACATAAAAACTGGTCCACACCCATTACATTTTATTTATAAAACTGAAAGACCATTGTGTCATATTTCTTTTGTTAAAGGTCAGCAAAAAAAGTAAACAATAAAGCAGTTCCTATTGTTTTAGAGAGGGTCATGCTGTTCATGTGAGGTGATCATGATTAAGGGGTTAGTGATAGTAGCCATAGAGAATATATCAGTATATATTTGTAATAATTCATCATCACTCTATCATATGTTCTGCTTATTTCAGTAATACAATTTGTGGTTTTTCACAGGACTTTAATCACTAAAGACAAAGTGTTCTCTACATGTTCAATACAAGACATTCAAGTTCATGCTTCTACTGAGCATAATATACATTAAGCCAAGCCAATACGTGTATTTAAAGCAACTATCATTGCATTTCAAGGTAATGTACACAATTTTAATCCTTATCAGTTTTCTCCCTGGGAATCGAACCCATGGCCTTGGTGTTGCAAGCGCCATCGCTCTACTGTTTGAGCTACAGGAAAGCATGTACAATTCCTACAGAATTGTTCTAAAAGAAGAAGAGTCAAAATTATTATTATTTTTTGTTTTGTTTTAATTTGATAAATCTGTTGAAACTTGAAATGTTACAAGTTCATGAGATAATTAGGCTATAGCTGCTTAATGTCCAGGGAAAGGATACGGAGGGGCCAGGGATGGTTGTGCATTATCAAGTGTTTTTATATAAAAATAATATACCCATTATAAAATTAGGCTATATATGCAGATAAATAAATGCAACTTGTTGAAAAAAATGTAAATGACATTGCAATTTATGTTTATTCTAGGTAGCCTAGCTATTTTACCTTAATCTACATCTGTTTTTATTTGTGATTAGAACTCAAGTCTAGGTTGTCCAGAAATAGTCATGGTAAAACTCAGGTAAAGACCTTCAGCTGTATTAAAAAAACTCAGGCACCTACACAGAGATTTATCGAATTTTTGAGTAATATTTTACTGGCTTCTAAGGTCAAATAAGAATTCAAGAGGTTAACAACTGGAAACTACATTCACGGCAAACCTGGACAAACACACAGACACACTCTTGTCTTTGTTTCACACTCTAAAAAATGCTGGATTGTTTCAACCCCAATTTGGGTCAAACATACACAGCATTCTTTGGAGTCAAGAAGGCTTAGGTAAACACGAAAATACATCAATAATTTTCTAATTGTTCAGGAATGTTTATTTCTTATATACAATAAACCAAGCACAAGAACGCGTTGATTATTGACGAGTACCATCACAAACCGAAAGTTACATTTCATCATTGGCCATTTCTAACGAAACCCGGTGGAGACCTGGACTGGAGTTACTGGTTTATGACTTGCTTTTGAATTAATTACTTTGTCAAGACTATATAAGAAATTAAAACATTACAAAAATACATACTTTCTTCGTTCTTGGCACTTTTTTCTGTTCCAGAAGGATAGTTTAGTTTTGCAGCCATAGTCATGTCAAGACGCATGATACTATCTGCCACACTGCAAGATGTCAGAGTCCAAAACAGTTATTGAATAAATATAAATCATTATTCAAAATATTTCCACATGACTCCACAAATGTTTACACTCTAAAAAATGCTGTGTTGGCTTTATTTAACTTTGTTATGTCAACAGGTCCCACATAACTAGGTTACATTGGATTTATGTAACATTATTTATTTCAATTAACTTAAGTTAATTACATAAGGTTAATCCAATGTTGTTTAGTTGAATAAGGTTAACAGTTTTAATTTTATCCAAAACAATTACGTTAATTAAGTTCAATTATCCTAATATACTTTTTTTTTACATTCAACGTTAATGAGATAATTAAGTGATTGATTGAGTGATGATTGAGCATTATTGAAGACACCTGATGTTAACAAGCAAAACTATTTTTTTTAAGATACCGTTATGGAGATCAGTGTTTGCTTTAGTTGGGCTCTTCACCCTTGAATCAATAACTTTAGATTTTGGTGTTGGTTCTGTTTTGATGTAATCATAATTTGACCTGAATCACAAATCTCATTTAGAGAGTTATGTCTACATTGTCGATTACAGCAGATCTGTGATTCTACAACTAATGATTATCCGCATTTACAATATAATCCAAAATATTTCTATAAAGTTGTTCTGATCAAAATATTTTGAGAATTACTTTATTTAGACACACTGACATCAATAATCAGCCTGTGAATCTCAACTATGGTGACAATAATAAAGCATGTTGCAGTGCATTCTGGGTGCTGCCAATCAAAACTCATTCACGACTCCCATCATGCACTGCGGTATGAATAAATTATGATCTGAATTGTTTTAGTAATTTCCTTTCCCTAATTGAATATTCCGTTTTTCACCATTGTTGAGATTCATACACTGATTATTGAAGTCTGTGTGTGCCTAAAAGGAAGACTTTGTTTTGTCAGAACAACTTTTAAGAAATCCTTTAGATAAGATCTTTTAGATTATTTAGAATATTATGGATTTTATGTAGAATCACTGTGATGCTGTAATCAAAAATATACATTTAAGTCAGAGATTAGACTCCACATGAGTTCAGTTATTCAGGTCAAATTGTGTCAAAACATAACCAACACCTGATCAACTTTTCTCTTTGTTTATCTGGCAGTTATAACACGGATACAACAGCCAAACAAAAATTTAAAGTTAGTGATTCAAGGGTCAAGAGCCCAACTAAAGCAAACACTGATCACCATAACGGTGTCTTAAAAAATTGATTTTCTCCTTCAGTGATTCTGCTTGTTACCATCAATAATTATCAATCATCATTTTAGGATAATTGAACTTAATTAACTTCATTGTTTTGGACAAAGTTAAGACCATTAACCTTATTCAACTAAACAGCATTGGATTAACCTTATGTAATTAACTTAAATAGTTAATTGAAATAAATAATGTTACATAAATCCAACATAACCTAGTTACATGGGACCTGTTGACATAAAATAGTTAATTAAAGCCAACTGTTAACATAACAAAGTTAATTAAAGCCAACATAGCATTTTTTAGAGTGATGCCACAGGCGTCACGACAGCTTGCCATGACTAAACAAGAATGGGTTTATTTCTTATAGGCTTCATGAAAACATGTATAAGAATGTTTTGATTGATCACTGACACAAATCTCATCATGGAGCATTTCTAACGCAACAGTGGGAAAATCGGCCCCTCTTAAGCAGTGATGTAGCAAGTATTACATGAGGTTTCTGTACCGTAGACTATTAACTATATATTAAAATATAGGCCTAAGAATCATTTACCCACTGTATCTGAGCACGCTCCTGGTGGACTGAAAACGGAGAATCGAGTTCATCATACTTGTTCTACCTTAAAAAACAAAGACAAACAGAGAAAAAACCCAGAATAAGCTTGAGATTAATGATATAGCCTAACTAAAGTTGAAATTTAGCTTTTCTATCGTAACCATTATAAATATAAAAAAGGCGGATTGTTATTCTT
The DNA here is from genome assembly GCA_031834385.1 of Semotilus atromaculatus. Classification (NCBI taxonomy): domain Eukaryota; kingdom Metazoa; phylum Chordata; class Actinopteri; order Cypriniformes; family Leuciscidae; genus Semotilus; species Semotilus atromaculatus. Next base: position 36,348,745 of record JAULUF010000015.1, on the reverse strand, counting down.
TATTTGGAAATATTAGAGATAATATCCAAAAACTAAGTTAGGAAGACAAACTTAATTGATGAAGAGTTGACTTTAGTGGAAATTGACGTGGTATTAAAACAAAGGAAAAAAGGAAGCTGCATGTAGGCTACACAGGGACCGTGAAGACACTGAATTAAACACAAAAACAGTCCTCATAATAATCCCATACTCTTACATTTCTATAAATGTGTTTTTATGAATGCATGGCTTGCTCTAACTGTTGCTCGGTCTTCGTCAACAACACGCGCTTGCACCCCCTCCTGGTGAGGAGACTAACAGCAGAGGGAGATTCTGCTCGGTAATCTACTGCTTTTCCTGCAGTTCCTGGATGCCAATGTTGAATTTACTGTCGAATTTGAACCACTGAATTTGTGGAAGCGAATTTGTAAAGCGAAAATAAAATGGACCGAAAATCGCCTGTTGAATATTATAGGTTGTATTTTAAACAGTTTGAATATTTTGGAAGTGAAATATGAAAGGTGAATAGAAGATTGAATTTTTAATAATGAAAATGTGTTTGAAATGTTTTGAATTGAAATATTCACAGCTTAAATATTCAACCATGTCAAATTTCAGCCAATAAAAAATGCAAGTCCTAAAAATACAATGCATTAAAATGCAAGTATGGTTAATGCAATGCATATTTTTTTCAAGTAGTGCAATTCAACAGGCTTTTTGTTTCAAAAACATTTGGCATTATTTTACTTCCATACGGAAGGATATAAGGAAATTATAACATAATGCATTTTTTGAATGCTCTCAGAAAGGGAGATATCCCCTACAATGAAGACAGGATTAATAACCCAAGAAAAGTTTCAATCGCGTTCATTAAAGGAAGAAATCCAAAATCATATTACACTAATCCTGGATATGATCGATTATCAGTCAATCAGAGAGCCTTATTTGATCTATTCTTTAAAGCATTCGATACCGTGGAACATACATTTGAAAAGTTTGGTACCGTTGTGGGGAAGAGTTTTGCAAGGTTATTAAAGTGCTATAATAATATTTATAGTAATATATCAGTCGATCCTGGAATTGACTCCTAGAATTGAAATCTGACGTGGAATTAGACAGGGTTGTTCAATTTCTCCAAAATTGTTTATATGCAGTCCTATGCTATAATCAACTATCCTCAGCTAAAAGGAATAACCCTTTTTGATTATGAGTGTCGCATTAGTCAGATTGCTGATGACTGTAATGTGTGTAAAAGATTCCCTGGACATGATTGCTAGTTTTGTGAAGAGCATCGGGTTATGCTTAAATATAAATGTGAAGTGACCAGCATCCATTCCTGATTCAATCTGAAGTGAAACGCCTCGGTTTAACAATATTTGAAGATTAAAAAATACAGGAGAAAGAGTGAAAAATCTCTGAATCACTGGCTTATGAGTTATGGGCAGAATCCTTTTGAGCAACGCAGAAGAAATATCTAAATATTCTCTTTATGATTCTCCTCAGCTGATCAAAAAGGATAACTCTATAATGTTTAATTTTATGGACAACAAAACTCATTGATTAGCACTATAAAACTCTGACAGCCACTGGATCTGAATCAATGATTGGAGAACTGAACTGGATAATTCATATTTAACACAGCTAATTCAATACCTGTTTTCAAGAGAGTCGGAGGATTAAACCTTTTGCTGAAATATGATTTTAACCTGCAGATTTCCACACGTGTGGAAATGATATTCCCAGGCATGGCTCCACCCTGTGGAGTAATAGACCATTACAACGAAGATGGAGATATTATTCAAACAAGAGCGCATTAGAAAAAAGGGTAATCTGTCATTGATTTGTTAGATGAAGCTGGTCAAGTTATTCAACATAATTAATTCCTGGAGAAATGTGTGATAACATGTTCCTTTAGATAACCTAATAGTGTGTGAATCGCAATCCCTACTAATACAGTAGGCTACTCTTACACATGCACGCTGCTTGTTAAAGACTGGACAAGTGTACTTTTGGGATAAAAAGTGCAATAACAAAGAAATGGGAAACGTATACATGATTCAGATTTCAACACACCAGAAAAATAACATTAGAAACAGGTACTGTTCTTAATGGCCAGAATGAAGGACCGTTTATAATGTAATGTTTATCAGTGCTGTAATCGGAAAAGATCCCGATTAAAGTCGATTTTTGTGGATTGTGCAGAAAAGAGCCTGAAAACACTGAAGATGAATGTTTCTGGCAGGATCTTGCAGATAAATACTGAAATTCCTTCACTAAACTTGTTTCAGGTTTTGATTTATGTAGACGGTCGCTCAAAAAGCATGTAATTGTTGTTAAACATTGTTATTATTACTATGGGTAAAATAATTTACACAAAAAACGAGTGTAATAATAAACCTTAGTTAACTTGTTTTAAAAATGAATGTAAAAATGATCTGGCATCCATAAAATACTCAAAGCCTATGAGTCTCTTTTTTTGTACATCCTTGAATTGTATTTATTTATTTGTTCTCTCCTTGCAACCCCTTAACTGTTTGAAGATTATGCTTTTGTTTATTAGACAAAATATGCTGTTGTTTGGTTAGGCACAGATATGAGTGGAGATTTAATTACGTTATTTGTGTTGGCCTATATTTCACATGCATATTATTGTTTCATACTTGAGTTTGTAAACTAATATTGTTTATTAATAAATACATACATTATTTAAGGGGCCATCCTATATACTACATGAAGATGATAAATAAAAGTAAAAGACAAAAAGATACACGGTTAGGTACCATACATTTTCTACAGCGAAATATTGCTAACAAGAGATAGATAATTAAACGTTTCGAAACAATTATGACGTAACGAAGACTCGTTTGCTGAAACCACGTGACTTGAGTTTGACACGCGCTCCGAATCACTGGATCCGAGTAACATACGATTCACCAAAGGTTTCGAAGCTTCACGAAGCGCGTTTTGAAAATCTATTTTTTCCCTCTCGGCTCACCGTAGAACAGGAAGCTGTTTCACAAGCAGCCGGTCGGCGTGACTTTGAGCTCATGTGTGTGAGACACCAGAGTAAACACACACACATCTACTGTAACTCAAAATGCGGCTTCTGAGAGCAGCGACAGCTTTAACTCGACTGCACCCGCACAAGCCCGGACACGGCACTTTAAAACAGGTGCGTGTATATTATACACACACACACACACACACTGACTGATATTCAGCTGTCTCTCTGATCATGTATGTGTGTGTCTCAGGTGTTTGATCCACTGCTGTGCTCTCTCTCTCTCTCTCTCTCTCTCTCTCTCTCTCTCTCTCTCTCTCTCTCTCTCTCTCTCTGTGTGTGTGTGTCTGTCTGTCTGTCTGTGTCTGTCTGTCTCTCTCTCTCTCTCTCTCTCTCTCTCTGTGTGTGTGTCTGTCTGTCTGTCTGTCTGTCTCTCTCTCTGATCAGGTCTCTCTCTGAGTGTGTGTGTCTCTGTCTCTGATCATGTCTCTGTGTGTGTGTGTGTGTCTCTGTCTCTGATCATGTCTCTGTGTGTGTGTCTCTCTGATCTAGGGATGCACAATATATCAGTCACCATATCGGTATTGGACGATATATGTTAATTTAGTTATCATTATCGACCCTATTAGAAAATGTGTCCGATATCTTAAAGCTGATAAATATGTATTATTTCCTTCAGCTGAGACACAGTTGCCGCACATCATGATGGTTTTGAATTGCTTGAAATATGACTTCAAAAACATGAAAATACAGTAAAGTGCAACAGTTAAGTCTGTCATATAGACTGCATAAGATTATAGTGCATTTATGAGAACATTATAATTGTGTTTAGGTCATGGCTTTTAATTATGAGACTTGTTTTTGTAATCAGGCTCTCAAAAATTATATTGAAATTTGGATTTAGATTTATCTGCCAATATATCAGTTATCGGCTTTCAAACAAAAGGCATTATTGGTTATCGGTATCGGCCACATTTTTCATATCGGTGCAACCCTGCTCTGGTCGTAGGTGTGTACACGTGTGTGTGTGTGTGTGTGTGTGTGTGTCTTTGATCATGTGTGTGTCTCTCTTATCATGTCTGTGTGTGTCTCTGTTGATCCGCTGGTGTGTGTGTGTGTCAGGTGTTGATCCGCTGCTGTGTTCAATGTATGTGTGTGTGTCAGGTGTTGATCCGCTGCTGTGTTCAATCTATGTGTGTGTCTCTCTGATCGTGTGTGTGTCAGGTGTTGATCCGCTGCTGTGTTCAATGTATGTGTGTGTCTCTCTGATCGTGTGTCAGGTGTTGATCTGCTGCTGTGTTCTATGTGTGTGTGTGTGTCTCTCTCTGATTGTGTGTGCGTGTGTCTTAGGTGTTGATCCGCAGCTGTCGCTCGTGCTCGAATGGCTTCACGCCGAACGAGCGGATCCGGAACATCGGCATCTCTGCGCACATCGACTCGGGGAAGACCACACTGACCGAGCGCGTGCTCTACTACACCGGCAGGATCGCGGAGATGCACGAGGTAAGCCTCGCAAAACACTGGCTTTAAAGGTCACATATTGTGCCCCCTTTTACAAGATGTAAAATAAATCTCTGGTGTCCTCAAAATGTGTCTGAAATTTCAGCTCAAAATTCCCCCAGATCATTTCTTATAGCTTGTCAAAGTTGCCCCTTAATGGTTGAGCAAAAGCGCTGCATTTTTGTGTGTCCCTTTAAATGCAAATGAGCTGCTGCTCCGCCTCCGTTTATAAGAGGGGCGGAGCCAAAGGCGAAGCTTGAATTTCCAGGTATGTCCCTCTTTGGCTACTGTATTTTCTACACCAGGGGTGCCCAATCCTGCCGATCGACTGTCCTGCACAGTTCATCTCCAACCCTGATCAAACACTCCTGCCTTTAATTTTCAAGTGATCCTGAAGACCTTAATTGACCTATGGCTATGCCACGCCCCCTCCACTCACTCACCTATGGCTAAGCCACGCCCCCTCCACTCACTCACCTATGGCTAAGCCACGCCCCCTCCACTCACTCACCTATGGCTAAGCCACGCCCCCTCCACTCACTCACCTATGGCTAAGCCACGCCCCCTCCACTCACTCACCTATGGCTAAGCCACGCCCCCTCCACTCACTCACCTATGGCTAAGCCACGCCCCCTCCACTCACTCACCTATGGCTAAGCCACGCCCCATCCACTCACTCACCTATGGCTAAGCCACGCCCCCTCCACTCACTCACCTATGGCTAAGCCACGCCCCCTCCACTCACTCGGACAGTCATCATTGGGTGACGGCGCTGTGGCAGATTTCACAGTAGGACACATTTCACAAGAGGCAATTGATGATTTTTATATAGCATTTTATTAGGAGTTATTACTGACACTAAATCAACACAAATCAATGACCTTTTGAACATCATGACCTCTTGTCTATTGACACTGTATGTAAGTAGTTTGTATATTTAGTTATGTGGAAGAGGAGTGAAAAGGCTACATGTTTTGCTAAAAAAAAAAAATCACTAAGTTCCCCAGTTGTTTTGGTATAAAGTTGTATAAAATATTGTGCTTCAGTATGTAATTAATGGTTCATGATCAAATTAAATATGTACAGGTCTAAGTTGCATATGTTTCCATGACAAGCCTTTTTACCATCTTTACTAGAGTAACTCTCCGTTAGTTTGGTGGTACAGTATTTACATCAATCATTCAGCACAACATTGCTAACATTTGTTATCTCGGTTATTATACATTAATGAAGCTAAGTGACATGATGTACAACGCATAGATTTTCTAACGTTAGAGATGTTAAAGATAACGTTCAAATACGTTGTTGACGTACATTAGAACAGATGTAGACATCCTTGTTTAATTTATCCACGTTTACCGTAGTTACCGCATAACTTTATCCAGAGCAGACACTATCGCGGTTAAGATGTGGCTTGGGAAAGGGTAAAAACACACAGGATACTAGTGTCGGAGTTGCATGTTCCCCATTCACACCGTTAGACCATTTTAAACTTAAAATGACAAGAAAAAACTAGTGAAAACTGACTAACTGCAATGCATTTCAATGGACATGGAAGCAAATAATGTCCGAGTGTATTGGGTAAGCTGCGCACTGTGATTGGCTCATCGTGTTTTGGGGCGTGGCTTAGCCATAGGTCAGTTGGTTGCTTCAGGAGTGTTTGATCAGGGTTGGAGATCGGCAGGATTGGATCCAGATGGATGCACAACATGGCCGCCAACATTCGAGCGACTCGCTCGTGTGTATTCTGAATGGCAGATTCTACGCTTACGAGAATACTTGATTAGTTGGTGGAAGCAATTACACATTGAGAACATTGTAAGAAAAAATGATGTGGACGTCGAAGATCTCAAAAATGAAGTTTATTACAGCATAGCAGTGGCAAGGTAGACACGAAGCACCTTGGGTTCACCGGCGTCAGATTGAACCCAGAACATCCAAATCTCAAACATTTTATACTGTCTTTCATTCGTCTTCCCCCTCAGCATGTAAATGAAGCTCTCTCTCTTAAATGTAAATTGAGAATAACAAATGCGTCTTTTCTCTCAGCGTGGAGCTGGAACTCTATCTTAAATGTAAATTGAAGAGAACAGTAAAAGTGGTACCTCTGTGTCTATGTCTTTGATGTTCTTTCAAACAAGAACGGCCAAATGTTTAAGGTGATAACATCTCTTTGAAGCTCCCTAATCAAGATGGTTCTTGAATATCCGCTGTCATTCCCACACTATAGGTGATAAACGTGACTCTGTGATACTTTTAAGATTGTAAGGAATTGATTCTATGATAAATAAGCTCTTTTAAGTGAAGGAACATTTCAATATATCTATATTGGAGTGGAAGTTTGATCGGAGCAGACTATAATTTCTTACAGACCTCCCTTTGATGCTCTTGGCCCAAAAGTAGCATCACATCCACTCCCTTTTCCTAAATAACACCTCCCTTCCCTGGTGGGCAGGTGCCCAGTGGTGGTGGCATCCTGGCTTGGGTTGTCCCCCTATGGCCATCAGAGAATCTTACCCGTCATAGGAATGACACCTCATGCACACTGGTTACAGCTCTACTTCACTTGAGCAGAATTATCATAGTTGGTGTTCAGAATTTTTTTTATTTATTATTATTGTTTTTATTTATTTTTTTGGAAAAGTATTTCTTGGGTTTGAGGGAGGTAATCAAGAACCATCGCATCCAACGGGAACGTCCAATATCGATCATAAAATTATCTTCAACCTGACGTTTCAACATGGAACGCATACAACATAACATAATGCACTGACCGATAATAAGAATGATGCATACACAAACAGTTTTAAAGGTAACATCCCAAAGTAAACCAGAATAGGCAATAGCCAAGTCTCCATCATGCATTTTTTTTTTTTTTTAACACCTCGTTGTTTCCTTCAAGGCCTTGTTGAGCTTTCACAACGTGGCTCTTTCCTTTGCCTCAGTGATATTAGCATATTGTTAAGTTTTGATAACTCAGACAATCAACAATCAATAGACAATATAATGTGTGTGTGTGTTTTTTATGTGTTTTGTGTCCATTTTCTCAGTGTGGACATCATTTCTCTACTTGTTTTCCCCTTATGTGGAAAAACTGCTGGCCGTAGTCTTGAAATGGTTTGTTTCTGAAAACTCCTCTTGTTTCTCTTCTCATTGTCCATTCCTTTTCACTTGGACCGTAAGTCCTTCTAGAAGAAGCAGTCACTGCTGATGTTTGAGTCTGTGCCTCTTTATCAGTTCCATCCATCCCATGGTGGGTCCCAGGGTTTCTAGATCTTTTAGGCCTGGAGTTCTGGATCTTGCAGGTCTGGAAACCTCTGTATTCTGTTCTTTTCCCTGGCTCCACTGGTTCTACTTCCTTCTCGTCCTGCAAACGACCAGATCATCTTCCTCCAGGAGGTTACACATTTCAGACAAACATCTTGATGCTTATATCTGAAACAATAATCAAAAAGAAGAGGTTGCCCCCCTTTTCCCCACAAGAATATTTTCACATTCAAAACATTAAAGTCACAGAAGTTTAATCTCAAAACATCAAACATCGGTAATGTTTTAAAAAATTATTTCTAAACATAATGCCATCAAAACATTTATTATAAATTACAACTACATAGCAATGCTAATAAAACATGTTCCATAAATCATAAAGAATCACCCCCTTTTGATAGTAAACCCTTTTCTAAAATGTGTTACTTATCATAAAACTAATTCTAATTTGCATCAGCATCTGCTTGTGACTGAGCTACAGTCATGTTGCTCATGCGGTGATATGTTTGACAAGGTGTGAATCGCTTCTTTATTTCCTTTCAACAGTTCCAACTGGGTTTCTAAATTGCCTATTTTCTTAAGCAAACAACGATAGCCCATTTGACCATTTTGTCCTCTTTTGTGTGACAAGTGACACTGTCTTGCCTTGTGCCCCATCTTTCCACAAGCAAAACCAACAACTTCCTGATCTTCCTTTCTTTTCTCCAAACAGTGCTTTGCAATTTTCCCATTTTTGTTCTTAGGCATTTTGGGATAATTTTCAAACTTAGAGATAGCCCACTTCTACGGTTTATCAACAATATTCTCTATTCCGTCAAACATTCCCTGAGAACCGTGTTTAGCGATGTATTTAACAATAATTTCTTCCATTTTCAAAAGCCTTGTCAGGCTTTAAAAGTATCCCGTGAAATAGTTATTCACAACGTCTGATTTAAATGACTACACGTTATCCAGTTCCTTTAGGATATTCGTTAGTCTAATTATTCACAGCTCGGACTATAATGAACACATCAAACACACTGACTGAAGCTTCTAAACTTAATCAAAACCACAGTCCTTTCGACCTAGAATTTCACTACGCAGAACAGTAAGAAATAAAAAAAAATTAACACTGTCACAGTACGTCGGACAAAACCACATTACGTCGGGTTTTATGTTATTTTCTTAAAACAGCTCACTTATCCACAGTAGGGCCTACAGCTTAACCAATCTTTTTCAAATTTAAAACACTGCCACAGTACGTCGGGCAAAACCACACTGCTTCGGGTTCTTATTTTAAATTCCACAGAGCCACGGTGTCAGACTCACTAATCTACACTATGAAACACAATCGTTGTGAAATAATTCTGTGACCACACTGCGTCGGGTCTTATTCAATTACTTTAGAATTTCCTCAGAATTATTACAACTTCACAATCAGTTTCAAGTACACTTTTTGTTTCGGACGGTTAGCCTACTTTAGAAACAACTGATCTAATATAATTCTGCCACCACACTACTTCGGGTTGATTCAATTACTTTAGAATCTTAATAGAATTATAAGAGACCAACACAAAGTTTCAGTTACTTTAGAAACTTTACACTTAAGCACTTTGTTTCAATTACTTTAGAAACAACAATTCCAATACAACTCTGCCACCACACTACTTCGGGCTGATTCAGTTCCGTTAGAATCTTAAACAAAATCGTACAGAATAGGCTTAATAACTCCTCCTGCTAAGACTGAATAAAATTCTCTTCTGTCCTTAAATTTTCCTTTTCTAGATTTTTTAAACGAGGGGTTTCCTGACAAAAAACAGCATAAAATAAAAGAAAACAGCTTTTTCTTACCTTTCCCCACTTTTTATTGGAAATTCCTCGATGGACTGGCTCGCCAATGTAAGAAAAAATGATGTGGACGTCGAAGATCTCAAAAATGAAGTTTATTACAGCATAGCAGTGGCAAGGTAGACACGAAGCACCTTGGGTTCACCGGCGTCAGAATGAACCCAGAACATCCAAATCTCAAACATTTTATACTGTCTTTCATTCGTCTTCCCCCTCAGCATGTAAATGAAGCTCTCTCTCTTAAATGTAAATTGAGAATAACAAATGCGTCTTTTCTCTCAGCGTGGAGCTGGAACTCTATCTTAAATGTAAATTGAAGAGAACAGTAAAAGTGGTACCTCTGTGTCTATGTCTTTGATGTTCTTTCAAACAAGAACGGCCAAATGTTTAAGGTGATAACATCTCTTTGAAGCTCCCTAATCAAGATGGTTCTTGAATACCCGCTGTCATTCCCACACTATAGGTGATAAACGTGACTCTGTGATACTTTTAAGATTGTAAGGAATTGATTCTATGATAAATAAGCTCTTTTAAGTGAAGGAACATTTCAATATATCTATATTGGAGTGGAAGTTTGATCGGAGCAGACTATAATTTCTTACAACATATACATTTTAAAGAACAAAGTGTTTTTTGCTAAGAATCAACTTAAAAATTTACACAATGTAGCTTTATATTATTATAAGATCCTCTTCCTACGTCAGAACGAGAGCGAAATCTGATTGGCTTATTTTGACCACATGCTTGCAGAGAAAGGCTCAAGAAAACAAAGTTACTGGGTTTCACTCTTCATGTGTTCTGGGTTGGTGGATTCACCGGGGACCCGATTATAGCACCGATTAATGTCCTCAGAGCGCTCTGACAAGGTTCTCCAGAAGTAAGCTCATCCCTGTACCGTCTTCATGCCGTGTGCTCCTGCAGGTGAAGGGGAAGGACGGAGTGGGGGCGATCATGGACTCGATGGAGTTGGAGAGACAGAGAGGAATCACCATCCAGTCCGCCGCCACCTTCACCATGTGGAGACATCACAACATCAACATCATCGACACGCCAGGTGACCCTCCACCACTGAGGACACAGGGCTCATGTTTAGGACACCACGGCTGGACAACACCTGAAACGGTCCTGTTATAGAGTTAGAAATTCACTTTTTTACTCACCGGACAGTTCGGCTACCAAAGTACTGGCCATTCAGAACTGGCAGAACTTCTACTATACCTACTTAATGTGAACAGATCTCACACAACGGAGGTGGTGTTGCTTTATATGTGTGTAGTGGGTTTAACTGTAAACTAGTAAATTAGATGACAGCTAAAATAGATATTATGGAATGTGTTACAGTGGAAATAATGGTAAAAAAGATCCTGGTAAGCTGTATATAGGCTCCAGGATCATGTGTTGATACATTTAACAGCAAAATGGTGGAAATGTTTGAGATGTCAAAGGTAACCTTTGTTTGTGGAGACTTTAACATTGACCTGTTGAACGTGCATAAGACTTTATAGACACTATGTTTAGTTTAGGTCTTCTTCCCACGATCTAAAAACCATCAAGAATCACAGCCAATAGTTCTACATTAATTGACCATATCTTTACAAAGTAAAAAAGTGTCCGCCTCATAAATGATATATGTGATCATCTCCCTGTCTTTAATACAGTGCAACACTTTTTTCAGAATAAAAATACAAAGAAACAAGAAGCATATAGTTTAAAACGACTCAAAACAGCAACATCCATAAAAGCCTTTAAACAAGAATGAAACATACAAAGATCCAAATGAATCTTCTGATAAATTCGTGTCTATTTTAATCCCCCTATTGAACAGACATTGTCCTGTGCGCATGCACAGGTGTCGAAGTGTGAAGCCAAACCCTGGATAACTAAAGGACTACAAAATGCCTGTAACAAGAAAAATCTGTATAACATTTTTTAGAAAAGAGAAGCCAAACTCAAATATAAACTATATAAAAACAAGCTAGTAAACATAGACTGGGAAGGTACTAAACACTACAGTCAGAGGAAACACTAAGAAAAGTTAATATCCAAAGTAATTCACAAATCAATGAAAACTATATCTAAGCCAATCGATATTGCTAATGAATTTAATATTTATTTTGTTAATGTAGGAGCCAATCTAGCAAACAATATTGTGCAACCAGAATTTAAAACATTCTTTATGTATGCAAGATGACTTTGGTGTTTTGTTTTGTGTGTTGTGTGTAAAATAAATTAAAAGTAAAAGGGATCGGCGCAATAAGCTTCCGTCGACACCTTTTCGTCAAGCAACTTTTTTTATTAAAAAAATATTGTTTAAAGGTGCCATATGTAAAAATTGAGGTAACAATATCCAAAAAATGAGCTACACATATCAAAAGAATGAGAAGAAATAAATGCAATGATGTCATTAAAAAAATGACAAGTTATAGTGCTGCCGATATATAAACCTGAATTAGCATGCTAAATTACTAGCCCCGGCCCGGCCGGTGTCATAATACCAGTTTCGGCCATGGGAGGCGGTATGCGGGCAACATACATAACCACCAGCCAAACTGCAGTACACGAATAACTCGCACGGCTTGTGGGCGTACTTGAACCTGATGTCAATCGCGTCTATATGAGACCGGCCTTTATAATTTAGTGTTGAGATGTTGTTCATTGAGTCTCTAATCTCTAAAAATCTCCAAATGAACTGCGGTCTTACTATCGTGTCAATTGATTTGATTAATATGCGCGAGGGAGAGAGAGAGCAGGAGGACAGCGCTTGTGTTGTTTGAAGACGTGAGAGTGTGCGCGCGCGGCCGGGGCGCTCTCTCTCTCTCTCTCTGCTCGTTATAAGCCCTGTCAAGCGCAGCAGTCATTATATTCTACATCACTCACCGATCAAAATAGGCTTTGGCGGGACAAAGTGGACGATATGACGGTTTTAGAAGATTAACAACCCGAAACTAAAAAACAGACTAGAGTAGGCCAACTTTCTGGAGGTATACTGCCCCCATCTGGTATGGAATATGTGGAGTATGAATTTATTTTTTGGCAGACATTCCACATGGCACCTTTAAACCATAATTACATTTTCGTTTCTATGTTTGCTTGACCGAAGTTGACCGAAATTAACTAACTATATTATAATATTTGGATTTCATAAATTTCTTATTCAAACTCTTTTTTTTTTTTGAAGTTGACCGAAATTAACTAACTATATTATAATATTTGGATTTCATACATTTCTCATTCAAACTAAATGTTGTCATCCAGCCATTTCCAGCTTCCTCTTTCATCCTCATCCTTTTCACTAAAAATGTGTTTTAGGTGGACAGATCAATACAGTACAAAGAACATCAAAAAATTTCTTTTCTGTTGATCAAATGCTTTTTAATCTTCGCTGATGCTTCAATGCAAATGATCAAGTGCTGTTATCTGTGTAGTGACGTGTGTGTGTGTTCAGGTTAGTCTGATAGGAGCAGTATGTAATACATCATGATGTCTCACGAGTATTTGCGCAAAATCTGGGCAGATTTGTCTTATGCCTGGTTCAGATTACACGACGTAGGGTGTCGTGGGGATTCGTATAAACGACAACGGGCGTCGGGACGCAAGATTCGATCGTATCCTCTCGTATAGTGTGTCATAGTGGGCGACAACCGACCCGCATCTGCGATGCTTCACCACAAAAAGACTAGCATGTTTAATTTTTTTAACGGTCGTCCACGACGGGTTCCGTCACATGTAAGGTTTTAACAGTCTGTTTTTGTAATATGTTATCGTTGTGGCAAGCTAGCAACATTATTTTACTTGTGCTACTGGCTGAAAGTAAAAATATATAAGAAAACAATATTTTCCCTCAAGTTCTCTTTGGAGGATTGACAGCCCATACTGTCCTCTTCGAGCAATCCAGGAACGTGTCCATAGTCGGGGTTTCTTTCTTTCTTTACGTTTTTCTGAACACAGGACAGCCAATACAACACTCACCGCTTCATCCATCGTTTCTTTACGTTCGTCTCCGGAAGTCACTCGCTACTAGTTTCGCCTTCTCGATGACATCACGCGCGTCGTTAAAGACGGCACACGATGACTGGTCAGGAAGCAACGTGTAGTCTGACATGTTTCTTGTCCACGACACAAGATTGTAGGAGTCAAAATCGTGTAATCTCAACCAGGCATTACACAAACTTCTCCAGCAAAGTGAGTAAACATAACAATAGGCTAAATGGGCTCGTGATCTGACAGTGTATAGCCTTATTTGGCGGGTGTTAATTTCAAACCCTGGTTGTGGTGATAGCGTTTGGGGTGTGTGTGTTGTCCAGGTCACGTGGACTTCACCATCGAGGTGGAGCGGTCCCTGCGTGTGCTGGACGGGGCAGTGCTGGTGCTGTGTGCGGTCGGGGGCGTGCAGTGTCAGACCATGACTGTGAACCGGCAGATGAAGCGCTACAGCGTGCCCTTCCTCACCTTCATCAACAAGCTGGACCGGCAGGGGGCCAATCCGGGCCGAGCGCTGCAGCAGCTCAGGTGACACACTCTCACACGGGTCACAGGGGTCTTCCTGACATTAACATTGTCATCCCAACCCATATGACTTTTGTTCATCTTCAGAACACAAAGTGAGAAAATAAAATGTATATTGGAGCCGTGCATTAGCTCTTAAAGTGACAGCAGCCTAATATTCCTGTTGCTGTCTGTTTTGATCAAAATATAAAAAAAATCATGTGATGTAAAGATCAAAGGACAAAGAAAAAAATCACTCTCTGCTTTTGTCTTTAAAAACTTGTATTTTGGATTCATCTGTTTAATTTATACAGTCAAGATCATGCAGTGCTATTTTACATTTGATTATTCGTTTTCTCCACCTAAAAATTACTGTTAGACTTACACCGTGTCCTAACTACACGCGACGCGACGCCGCGACACGCGATAAAAGGTATCTTTTCCATGTTAATCAGAGTTTTTGTCCTAACCAGACGCGACGGCGACACGCGAAGTTTCTAATTTAGAAACGGTTCCTATTTCTGCGACGTCGCGGCTGACAGATCCAATGCGAGTGCGGGCCAGCAGTGCGCTTTCACAGAGAGACTCCGCCCACACGCTGTTCTGAATGGCTAGTCGCGTCGCGTCTAGTGTGGACAGACACACTTGCTGTCGCTGGAATTTTATCGCGTCGCGTGTAGTTAGGACACGGTGTTACCTTAACATGAAGCAGTGTTTATTTTATTTGTATGTTTGCTCTACTGTTTTTTTTTTTGTGCTATTGCTCGTAATTAGATTTTTTTGTTTTGTTATTTTATTACTGACGGTTTACTTGTCTTTAACAATATTTGATATGTATGTGAGTTAGAGTAGTAGTTTTTGGTGTCACAACCTTATTTATCATGGTTATGGGTCAAAATCACAACAAAGACTATTTATTTTTTATTCCTTTTTTTGTGTTGGGGCCAGTTGAAAAAATCCTTGGTGTTGAACTCTAGATGGCGCAGGCTGATGGTCCTGTACATGCAATCAGCAATCAATGACATCATCACGGCATGGCACAAGCTGATTGGCTCAGCTGATCCTGCAGCCAATGAGATGCTTGCTGAACATTTAAATAGTCGTGTTGAGTGTTAGCCGTAGGATAGTGTTCCTCTGAACCCCTCCACCTCCCCAGCTCCACCTGCCTAGATCTGATACAGCATTGATCAGTGTCTGTTAGTGCAGCAGATCTGACAGGCTCTCAATGAGGTTGTTTTATTTTCTTCTGCAGGACTAAACTGAATCAAAATGCAGCGTTTGTCAACATTCCCATCGGGCTGGAGGGAAACCTGCAAGGCATTGTGGATCTGATCGAGGAGCGCAGCATCTACTTCGACGGCCCCTTCGGGTAGAGCACGAGTTTGGTGCTGTATAGCTGGAGACGTGCTGCCGATCACATGGTTTCTCATCATCTGTGTGTTTCTCGTTTGAAGCCAGAGTGTCCGCTTTGCAGAGATCCCGGCGGAGATGCGGTCCGAGGCGTCCGACCGCAGACAGGAGCTGGTGGAGTGTGTGGCCAACGCCGACGAGACGCTCGGAGAGATGTTTCTGGAGGAGAGGGTTCCCACTGTGGACGACCTCAAGGTCTGTCTGCTTCCTACACACACTTTAATGGGTCCTTGTCACAGTGTAATTATATATTTAAGTACAGAGTAATATTAAGTAACAACATGTACTTACTATAGGGTTAGGGTAGGATTAGGATTAGGTTGAGGGTTAGTAGCATGTAATTATGCATAATTTACTGTTATTACTACGGTAAGTACATGTAACATATGTAACAAGGGCACCGTAAAATAAAGTGTTACCGCTAAGGTTTAAGGTTAGTTGTAATAAGCTTGTAATTGTGCATAATTTACTGTTATGTATGGGTGCAACGGATTGCATTAGATCGTGACCCGTACGGATCATCTGCCCCACTGTTAACTGTCGCGGATTAACTGCTAAATATAACCGTCATAGAGGGAAAGTTTATCATTTGGACGTGTTGTGTCTTGCCAATTTACGCATTCAAACAATTTTTAACGTGGAAAATCAGGACTCGTGCACACACAGAGAGAGAGAGATTTCCTCGCCCTTGAACAGACACATACGCACAATATTACGTCTAAATATCCGTCTCCGCAAGAATTCTCTCAGTTATTGTCATAAGTGAACAGTTGAGAAAGAAACCAGATGTTTGTCAGTGTATTCGGTCTTTAAGTGACAGCCGCCTAATATTCCTGCTGTTGACTGTCATCAATGTTAATAAAACAACTAATACAGCTTTAACAACGATGACATTAATTTTAATTTCTACAGTGAACAAATAGTGTTATTTTATATTTAGGCTTAATTATTAATTTCTGTACCGGAATATTAATGTTAGACCTTATTTAGTATTCATCTCTGCTTGTAATTTGTGTATTTGTTCTTATTTTATTACTGACTTTTCACTTGTCTTTAATAAACTTTGAACTTTATCAGTTAGGCTAGTAGTTTTTGATTTGGTATCAAAGTACTTCAAGTGAGCTTGAAGTAATAAATGAAAAGCAAAGTTACACTACCCCCCTCCCCCCCATATAAATGTTTGTGTTTAGCTAATATATGTGTGTGTACTGTATAATTATTTTGTATATATAAATACATTTGGATGTGTGTATATTTATATATACAAAATAATTATACACAGTACACACACACATATATATTACGTTAACACAAATTTTTATTTTGGATGCGATTAATCACGATTAAACGTTGCCCAGCACTAATATATAAATATATATAATATATGTATATGTGTGTGATCCATTGCACCACTACGGTATTAAGTATGTTTAACGTGTGTAACAAGGACATAGTGTTACCAGCATCCTCATCTAAGTTTGAGCCTCGTAAGTGACCGATTTGAAACTATATCTCAGTATCTCAGAGACACAGTTGATTGGATGATTTAATGTTCCTATACCTGTGTTTGTAGCACTATCTGTAGTCCTGCTGTGTATGTAGGGGTCTGAAAGCGTGTGTATGCTGATGTTTCAGGCGGCCGTGCGCAGGGTGACGATCAAGCGTATGTTCACTCCTGTGCTGGTGGGCAGTGCGCTGAAGAACAGAGGAGTTCAACCCCTGTTAGACGCTGTGCTGGAGTATCTGCCCAACCCCACTGAAGTCAGCAACTACGCCATCCTCAACCAGGAGTGAGTGCTGGAGCTGCAGCTCACTGAAACACACCGTTAGACAGTTACAGGTGTGTTAATGTGTGTGTGTCGTTTACAGGGAGGCTCGAGAGGGCTCAAAGATTCTGATGGATCCAACAAGAGACGACGCTCAACCCTTTGTCGGCTTGGCCTTCAAACTCGAGGTGAACTTCTGAAGTCAAGTCATGTGTGAGCCGCATCGTGTACCTGTGTTAGACCTGTGTTAGACCTGTGTTAGACCTGTGTTAGACCTGTGTTAGACCTGTGTTAGACCTGTGTTAGACCTGTGTTAGACCTGTGTTAGACCTGTGTTAGACCTGATTCCCGTGTTTCCCCCGTGTTTCCTGTTTCTCACCAGTGTTTCCCCTGTTTGACCTGTGTTTGACCTGTTTGACCTGTGTTTGACCTGTTTCACCTGAGTTTGACCTGTTTCACCTGAGTTTGACCTGTTTCACCTGTTTCCCCTGTGTTTCCCGAGTTTGACCTGTTTCACCCGTTTCCCCTGTGTTTCCCGAGTTTGACCTGTGTTTGACCCATTTCACCTGTTTCACCTGTTTCCCCTGTGTTTCCCGAGTTTGACCTGTTTCACCTGTTTCCCCTGTGTTTCCCGAGTTTGACCTGTTTCACCCGTTTCCCCTGTGTTTCCCGAGTTTGACCTGTGTTTGACCCATTTCACCTGTTTCACCCGTTTCCCCTGTGTTTCCTGAGTTTGACCTGTTTCACCCGTTTCCCCTGTGTTTCCCGAGTTTGACCTGTGTTTGACCCATTTCACCTGTTTCACCCGTTTCCCCTGTGTTTCCCGAGTTTGACCTGTGTTTGACCCATTTCACCTGTTTCACCCGTTTCCCCTGTGTTTGATCTGAGTTTGACCTGTTTCACCTGTTTCCCCTGTGTTTCCCGAGTTTGACCTGTGTTTGACCTTTTTCACCTGAGTTTGACCTGTTTCACCTGAGTTTGACCTGTTTCACCCGTTTCCCCTGTGTTTCCAGAGTTTTACCTGTTTCACCCGTTTCCCCTGTGTTTCCCGAGTTTGACCTGTGTTTGACCTTTTTCACCTGTTTCACCCGTTTCCCGTGTTTGATCTGAGTTTGACCTTTTTCACCTGAGTTTGACCTGTTTCACCTGAGTTTCCCGAGTTTTACCTGTTTCACCCGTTTCCCCTGTGTTTCCCGAGTTTGACCTGTGTTTGACCCATTTCACCTGTTTCACCCGTTTCCCCTGTGTTTCCCGAGTTTGACCTGTGTTTGACCCATTTCACCTGTTTCACCTGTTTCCCCTGTGTTTCCCGAGTTTGACCTGTTTCACCCGTTTCCCCTGTGTTTCCCGAGTTTGACCTGTGTTTGACCCATTTCACCTGTTTCCCCTGTGTTTCCCGAGTTTGACCTGTTTCACCCGTTTCCCCTGTGTTTCCCGAGTTTGACCTGTGTTTGACCCATTTCACCTGTTTCACCTGTTTCCCCTGTGTTTCCCGAGTTTGACCTGTTTCACCCGTTTCCCCTGTGTTTCCCGAGTTTGACCTGTTTCACCCGTTTCCCCTGTGTTTCCCGAGTTTGACCTGTTTCACCCGTTTCCCCTGTGTTTGATCTGAGTTTGACCTGTTTCCCCTGTGTTTCCCGAGTTTGACCTGTGTTTGACCCATTTCACCTGTTTCACCCGTTTCCCCTGTGTTTGATCTGAGTTTGACCTGTTTCACCCGTTTCCCCTGTGTTTCCCGAGTTTGACCTGTGTTTGACCCATTTCACCTGTTTCACCCGTTTCCCCTGTGTTTGATCTGAGTTTGACCTGTTTCACCCGTTTCCCCTGTGTTTCCCGAGTTTGACCTGTGTTTGACCCATTTCACCTGTTTCACCCGTTTCCCCTGTGTTTGATCTGAGTTTGACCTGTTTCACCCGTTTCCCCTGTGTTTCCCGAGTTTGACCTGTGTTTGACCCATTTCACCTGTTTCACCCGTTTCCCCTGTGTTTCCCGAGTTTGACCTGTTTCACCCGTTTCCCCTGTGTTTCCCGAGTTTGACCTGTGTTTGACCCATTTCACCTGTTTCACCCGTTTCCCCTGTGTTTGATCTGAGTTTGACCTGTTTCACCTGTTTCCCCTGTGTTTCCCGAGTTTGACCTGTGTTTGACCTTTTTCACCTGAGTTTGACCTGTTTCACCTGAGTTTGACCTGTTTCACCCGTTTCCCCTGTGTTTCCAGAGTTTTACCTGTTTCACCCGTTTCCCCTGTGTTTCCCGAGTTTGACCTGTGTTTGACCTTTTTCACCTGTTTCACCCGTTTCCCGTGTTTGATCTGAGTTTGACCTTTTTCACCTGAGTTTGACCTGTTTCACCTGAGTTTCCCGAGTTTTACCTGTTTCACCCGTTTCCCCTGTGTTTCCCCTGTTTCCTCTCTGTTTCCCCTGTTTCCTCTGTTTCCCGTTTCACATCTGTTTCCTCTGATCCTGTGTTTTCCGTTTCCTCTGATCCTGTGTTTCCACTGTGTTTCCCCTGTTTCTCTCCTGTGTTTCCCCTGTTTCTCTCCTGTGTTTCCCCTGTTTCTCTCCTGTGTTTCCCCTGTTTCTCTCCTGTGTTTCCTGTTTCCTCTGTTTCCTCTGATCCTGTGTTTCCCTGTTTCACCTCTGTTTCCTCTGTTTCCCCTGTTTCACCTGTTTCCCCTGTTTCCTGTTTCCCCTGATCCTGTGTTTCCCCTGTTTCCTCTGATCCTGTGTTTCACCTGTTTCCCCTGTTTCCTGTTTCACATCTGTTTCCTCTGATACTGTTTCCCCTGATCCTGTTTCCCCTGTTTCCTCTGTGTTTCCCCTGTTTCTCCTGTGTTTCACCTGTTTCCTCTGTTTCACATCTGTTTCCTCTGATACTGTGTTTCCCCTGATCCTGTTTCCCCTGTTTCTCCTGTGTTTCCCGTTTCTCACCTTTGTTTCCCCTGTTTCTTCCCTGCGTTTCCCATGTTTCACCTTTGTTTCCCCTATTTCTCACCTGTGTTTCCCCTGTTTCCCCTGTTTCCTTTATTTCACGTGTTTCCTGTTTCACATCTGTTTCCTCTAATCCTGTGTTTCCTACCTGTGTTTCCCCTGTTTCCTGTTTCACATCTGTTTCCTCTGATCCTGTTTCCTCTGTTTCTCACGTGTTTCCCCTGTTTCCTGTTTCACATCTGTTTCCTCTGATCCTGTGTTTCCTCTGATCCTGTGTTTCCCCTGTTTCCTGTTTCACATCTGTTTCCTCTGATCCTGTGTTTCCTCTGATTCTGTTTCCCCTGTTTCTCACGTGTTTCCCCTGTTTCCTGTTTCACATCTGTTTCCTCTGATCCTGTGTTTCCTCTGATCCTGTGTTTCCCCTGTTTCTCACCTGTTTCCCCCCTGTGTTTCATCTGTTTCTCACGTGTTTCCCCTGTTTCCTGTTTCACATCGGTTTCCTCTGATCCTGTGTTTCCTCTGATCCTGTGTTTCCTCTGATCCTGTGTTTCCTCTGATCCTGTGTTTCCCCTGTTTCTCACGTGTTTCCC
The DNA here is from genome assembly GCA_031834385.1 of Semotilus atromaculatus. Taxonomy (NCBI): domain Eukaryota; kingdom Metazoa; phylum Chordata; class Actinopteri; order Cypriniformes; family Leuciscidae; genus Semotilus; species Semotilus atromaculatus. Next base: position 36,327,991 of record JAULUF010000015.1, on the reverse strand, counting down.
CTGTTTCCTGTTTCACATCTGTTTCCTCTGATCCTGTGTTTCCCCTGTTTCTCACGTGTTTCCCCTGTTTCCTGTTTCACATCTGTTTCCTCTGATCCTGTGTTTCCCCTGTTTCTCACCTGTTTCCCCTGTGTTCCCCCCCTGTTTCCCCCCTGTGTTTCATCTGTTTCTCACGTGTTTCCCCTGTTTCCTGTTTCACATCGGTTTCCTCTGATCCTGTGTTTCCTCTGATCCTGTGTTTCCTCTGATCCTGTGTTTCCTCTGATCCTGTGTTTCCTCTGATCCTGTGTTTCCTCTGATCCTGTGTTTCCTCTGATCCTGTGTTTCCCCTGTTTCCTCTGATCCTGTTTCCCCTGTTTCCTACCTGTGTTTCCTCTGTTTTCCCTGTGTTTACCCTGTTTCTCACGTGTTTCCCCTGTTTCCTCTGTTTCACATCTGTTTCCTCTGATCCTGTGTTTCCCCTGTTTCTCTCCTGTGTTTCCCCTGTTTCACCTGTTTCCCCTGTGTTTCCTACCTGTTTCCTCTGTTTTCCCTGTGTTTCCCCTGTTTCTCACCTGTTTCCCCTGTGTTTCCCTTCTGTTTCCCTGTTTCCCGTTTCTCAACTGTGTTTCCTACCTGTTTCCTGTTTTCCCCTGTTTCTCACCTGTGTTTCCCCTCTGTCTCCCCTGTGTTTCCGGTGTTTCTCCAGTGTTTCCCTGTGTTTCCCCTGTTTCTCCCCTCTGTCTCCCCTGTGTTTTTTCTGTTTCCCGTGTTTCCTCTGTGTTTCCCCTGTTTCTCTCCTGTGTTTCCCCTGTTTCTCACCTGTGTTTTCTCTGTTTCCCCTGTTTCTCTCCTGTGTTTCATCTTTGTTTCCCCTGTTTCCCTTCTGTTTCCCTGTTTCACCTGTGTTTCCCTGTTTCTCACCTGTGTTTCCCCTGTGTTTCCTACCGGTTTCCTGTTTCCCCTGTTTCTCACCTGTTTCCCGTTTCTCACCTCTGTTTCCCCTGTGTTTCCCCTGTTTCTCACCTGTGTTTCCGTGTTTCCCCTGTTTCTCACCTGTGTTTTCTGTTTCCCCTGTGTTTCCTCTGTTTCCCCTGTTTCTCTCCTGTGTTTTCTGTTTCCCCTGTTTTCTCTGTTTTCCCTGTGTTTCCCCTGTTTCTCTCCTGTGTTTCCCCTGTTTCTCTCCTGTGTTTTCTGTTTCTCACCTGTGTTTCCTACCTGTTTACCCTGTTTCTCACCTCTGTTTCCTCTGTTTTCCCTGTTTCTCTCCTGTGTTTTCTCTGTTTCCCCTGTGTTTTCTGTTTCCCCTGTGTTTCCTCTGATCCTGTGTTTCCAATTTTTTTCTCTAGTTTTCTCACCTGCGTTTCCCCTGTTTCCCGTTTCTCACCTGTGTTGCCCCTGTGTTTCCTGTTTCTCACCTGTGTTTCCCCTGTTTCCCGTTTCTCACCTGTGTTGCCCCTGTGTTTCCTGTTTCTCACCTGTTTCCCCTGTTTCTCCTACCTGTTTCCCCTGTTTCTCACCCGTGTTTCCTCTGTTTCCCCTGTTTCACCTGTTTCTCACCTGTGTTTTGTTTCCCCTGTGTTTCCTCTGTTTCTCTCCTGTGTTTCACCTGTTTTCTGTTTCCCCCGTTTCTCACCTGTTTCCCCTGTGTTTCCTGTTTCTCACCTGTGTTTCCCCTGTTTCTCACCTGTGTTTTCTGTTTCCCCTGTGTTTCCTCTGTTTCCCCTGTTTCTCTCCTGTGTTTTCTGTTTCCCCTGTTTTCTCTGTTTTCCCTGTGTTTCCCCTGTTTCTCTCCTGTGTTTCCCCTGTTTCTCTCCTGTGTTTTCTCTGTTTCTCACCTGTGTTTCCTACCTGTTTACCCTGTTTCTCACCTCTGTTTCCTCTGTTTCCCCTGTTTCTCTCCTGTGTTTTCTGTTTCCCCTGTGTTTTCTGTTTCCCCTGTGTTTCCTCTGATCCTGTGTTTCCAATTTTTTTCTCTAGTTTTCTCACCTGTGTTTCCCGTTTCTCACCTGTGTTGCCCCTGTGTTTCCTGTTTCTCACCTGTGTTTCCCCTGTTTCCCGTTTCTCACCTGTGTTGCCCCTGTGTTTCCTGTTTCTCACCTGTGTTTCCCCTGTTTCCCTGTTTCACCTGTTTCTCACCTGTGTTTTCTGTTTCCCCTGTGTTTCCTCTGTTTCTCTCCTGTGTTTCACCTGTTTTCTGTTTCCCCCGTTTCTCACCTGTTTCCCCTGTGTTTCCTGTTTCTCACCTGTTTCCCCTGTTTCTCACCTGTGTTTTCTGTTTCCCTGTGTTTCTCTCCTGTGTTTCACCTGTTTCCCTGTTTTACCTGTTTCCCCTCTTTCTCACCTGTGTTTCCCCTTTCTCACCTGTGTTTCCCCTCTTTCTCACCTGTGTTTCCCCTTTCTCACCTGTGTTTCCCCTCTTTCTCACCTGTGTTTCCCCTGTTTCTCACCTGTGTTTTCTGTTTCCCTGTGTTTCTCTCCTGTGTTTCACCTGTTTCCCTGTTTTACCTGTTTCCCCTCTTTCTCACCTGTGTTTCCCCTTTCTCACCTGTGTTTCCCCTCTTTCTCACCTGTGTTTCCCCTGTTTCTCACCTGTGTTTCCCCTGTTTCTCTCCTGTGTTTCCCGTTTCCCCTCTTTCTCACCTCTGTTTCCCCTTTTTCTCACCTGTGTTTCCTGTTTCTCACCTGTGTTTCCCCTGTTTCTCTCCTGTGTTTCCCGTTTCCCCTCTTTCTCACCTCTGTTTCCCCTCTTTCTCACCTGTGTTTCCTGTTTCTCACCTGTGTTTCCCCTGTTTCTCTCCTGTGTTTCCCGTTTCCCCTCTTTCTCACCTGTGTTTCCTGTTTCTCACCTGTGTTTCCCCTGTTTCTCTCCTGTGTTTCCCGTTTCCCCTCTTTCTCACCTGTGTTTCCCCTGTTTCTCTCCTGTGTTTCCCGTTTCCCCTCTTTCTCACCTCTGTTTCCCCTTTTTCTCACCTGTGTTTCCTGTTTCTCACCTGTGTTTCCCCTGTTTCTCTCCTGTGTTTCCCGTTTCCCCTCTTTCTCACCTCTGTTTCCCCTCTTTCTCACCTGTGTTTCCTGTTTCTCACCTGTGTTTCCCCTGTTTCTCTCCTGTGTTTCCCGTTTCCCCTCTTTCTCACCTGTGTTTCCTGTTTCTCACCTGTGTTTCCCCTGTTTCTCTCCTGTGTTTCCCGTTTCCCCTCTTTCTCACCTGTGTTTCCTGTTTCTCACCTGTGTTTCCTGTTTCTCACCTGTGTTTCCCCTGTTTCTCTCCTGTGTTTCCCGTTTCCCCTCTTTCTCACCTGTGTTTCCCCACTTTCTCACCTCTGTTTCCCGTTTCCCCTCTTTCTCACCTGTGTTTCCTGTTTCTCACCTGTGTTTCCCCTGTTTCTCTCCTGTGTTTCCCGTTTCCCCTCTTTCTCACCTGTGTTTCCTGTTTCTCACCTGTGTTTCCCCTGTTTCTCTCCTGTGTTTCCCGTTTCCCCTCTTTCTCACCTCTGTTTCCCCTGTTTCTCACCTCCGTTTCCCCTCTTTCTCACCTGTGTTTCCTGTTTCTCACCTGTGTTTCCTGTTTCTCACCTGTGTTTCCTACCTGTTTCCCCTGTGTTTCACCTGTGTTTCTCCTGTGTTATTCTGCAGGCGGGGCGTTTCGGTCAGCTGACATACGTGCGTGTGTATCAGGGTTGTCTGAGGAAGTCCGAGTACATCTATAACACCCGCACGGGGAAGAGGGTGAGAGTTCAGAGACTCGTGCGACTTCACGCAGACCAGATGGAGGTGAGACATGTTTCTCTCTCAGTGAGACGGTTCTCTGCGTGTTTCTCTGTCAGTCGCTACGTTTACATGCAACCCAATAATCCGTTAGTAATCAGATTAACGGCTCAATCGGACTGAAAAGTCTTCATGTAAACACCCTAATCGATCCGACTGAGCTTGATCCCAATGAGATTTTGATCGGATTGAAAGGGGTGGATTATTCCTTTTCTAATCCGATTGAGAACATAAACACTTGATCAGACTGAAAACTGAAACTGAAAGGACTGCACATGTGCAATGATGAGTAAATAGCGAATGACGCATGGAAAGAGCATTTCTTCCTGTTTAATAAAGTGTCATGTGATATAAATGAGTGTCCCGTCATCCTAAAATTCTCCTTTCACTCTTCAGAGTCTCTGATGTGGAGCAGGACAACATCCCACTAGTCCTTGTTTCAGACTCTCATCCACAGACCACGGTTTTGGGCATTTTTACTGCGTGATAAATATAAGCAGCAAAGCAAGGCATTGTCTCCGAATTATAACCAGAAATGAATAATATTAAGTCTGGTGTTTAAAACAAGTAAAGAACCAATGTAGGAGAATAGTTATTATGTGCAAACAGCGGGAAACTCTGTATATTTGTGCAGTGTGTTATTGTCAAACAATCAATTCAGATTTGAAGCTTGTGACATATATACGCTCACATCAACCCGATCACACGTTTAGTGTTCATGTAAACATTACGTTCAGGTTCATCAATCAGAATGAATTCAGTCCGATTGAAACAAAAGTTGTGCATGTAAACACAGCCAGTGAGTGTGTTGAATCCGACTGTTCTTCAGATGAAGAGTGTGTGGTTGTGTTTCTTGTGTTGTTCAGGACGTAGAGATGGTGTTTGCTGGAGACATCTGTGCCCTGTTTGGCATCGACTGTGCCAGCGGAGACACATTCACTGCCCGCACTAATGCCAACCTCTCCATGGTACGTGATCAGACGAGAATAACACACCCTAAACCTGCTCAGAAACACAGGGAAATCAGTGATGTGTAAAATATTATTAACGTTTAAAGGGCATTTTGCAGGTTAGAGCCCCCGGTGAGTCAATGTATAGATTAAATAATGAAGGAACTAGATTTTCTTTAAATATATACTTATAAATATGCTATTAAGGCTTCTGGAGTTTTACTTCCGCATCTGAAAAATGCCAAACCGACTGTTTAACATCCATAGTGTCTGTTGTTGGCAAACGGTGTTTAAATGATTGTTGAGCCAGACAGACTTCAGAAAGAAACCCGTGTGGTAACAATAACAGCGGCAAACGGAGAGTCATTTTAATTGTTGATGCAAGTTTGAATTCGCTTTTTCCTGATACCATTCTTTCCCCATTGCATATCAGCGTTTATTTTTAACACATAAAAATTCTTTCAATTTTGGGATGAAATGAAAGATGACCCCGTGTGTTTGTGTGAGATTATTCCTCATTACTACACAGATATTCTGAACCCGTGTTGGGGAATAATGTGTGTGTGTGTTCGCAGGAGTCCATCCACGTTCCTGAGGCTGTGATCTCCATGGCCATACGACCCTCCAACAAGGTACAGGATCACTGAAGATCACTCTCTCTGTCCTCATCTATAAGAGTGTGTGATCATCATCCTCTTCTGTCCTCTAGAACGACACAGACAAGTTCTCCAAGGGGATCAACCGCTTCACCAGGGAAGATCCCACGTTCAGAGTTCACTTCGACACGGAGAGCAAAGAGACCATCATCTCCGGCATGGGAGAGCTGCATCTGGAGATCTACTCACAGGTGCACACACACGCACACACGCACACACGGTGTGTGTTATAGTGGATGGAGAGGGAATATAACTGTCCGTGTGTGATGGGGAAACTGATGTGTGTGTGTGTGTGTGTGTTCTAGAGGATGGAGAGGGAATATAACTGTCCGTGTGTGATGGGGAAACTGATGTGTGTGTGTGTTCTAGAGGATGGAGAGGGAATATAACTGTCCGTGTGTGATGGGGAAACTGATGTGTGTGTGTGTGTGTGTTCTAGAGGATGGAGAGGGAATATAACTGTCCGTGTGTGATGGGGAAACTGATGTGTGTGTGTGTGTGTGTTCTAGAGGATGGAGAGGGAATATAACTGTCCGTGTGTGATGGGGAAACTGATGTGTGTGTGTGTGTGTGTGTTCTAGAGGATGGAGAGGGAATATAACTGTCCGTGTGTGATGGGGAAACTGATGTGTGTGTGTGTGTGTGTTCTAGAGGATGGAGAGGGAATATAACTGTCCGTGTGTGATGGGGAAACTGATGTGTGTGTGTGTGTGTGTGTTCTAGAGGATGGAGAGGGAATATAACTGTCCGTGTGTGATGGGGAAACTGATGTGTGTGTGTGTGTGTGTGTTCTAGAGGATGGAGAGGGAATATAACTGTCCGTGTGTGATGGGGAAACTGATGTGTGTGTGTGTTCTAGAGGATGGAGAGGGAATATAACTGTCCGTGTGTGATGGGGAAACTGATGTGTGTGTGTGTTCTAGAGGATGGAGAGGGAATATAACTGTCCGTGTGTGATGGGGAAACTGATGTGTGTGTGTGTGTGTGTGTTCTAGAGGATGGAGAGGGAATATAACTGTCCGTGTGTGATGGGGAAACTGATGTGTGTGTGTGTGTGTGTGTGTTCTAGAGGATGGAGAGGGAATATAACTGTCCGTGTGTGATGGGGAAACTGATGTGTGTGTGTGTTCTAGAGGATGGAGAGGGAATATAACTGTCCGTGTGTGATGGGGAAACTGATGTGTGTGTGTGTGTGTGTGTGTGTGTGTGTTCTAGAGGATGGAGAGGGAATATAACTGTCCGTGTGTGATGGGGAAACTGATGTTTGCGTGTGTGTGTGTTCTAGAGGATGGAGAGGGAATATAACTGTCCGTGTGTGATGGGGAAACTGATGTGTGTGTGTGTGTTCTAGAGGATGGAGAGGGAATATAACTGTCCGTGTGTGATGGGGAAACTGATGTGTGTGTGTGTGTGTGTGTTCTAGAGGATGGAGAGGGAATATAACTGTCCGTGTGTGATGGGGAAACTGATGTGTGTGTGTGTGTGTGTGTGTGTGTGTGTGTGTGTGTTCTAGAGGATGGAGAGGGAATATAACTGTCCGTGTGTGATGGGGAAACTGATGTGTGTGTGTGTGTGTTCTAGAGGATGGAGAGGGAATATAACTGTCCGTGTGTGATGGGGAAACTGATGTGTGCGTGTGTGTGTGTGTGTGTGTGTGTTCTAGAGGATGGAGAGGGAATATAACTGTCCGTGTGTGATGGGGAAACTGATGTGTGTGTGTGTGTGTGTTCTAGAGGATGGAGAGGGAATATAACTGTCCGTGTGTGATGGGGAAACTGATGTGTGTGTGTGTGTGTGTGTTCTAGAGGATGGAGAGGGAATATAACTGTCCGTGTGTGATGGGGAAACTGATGTGTGTGTGTGTGTGTTCTAGAGGATGGAGAGGGAATATAACTGTCCGTGTGTGATGGGGAAACTGATGTGTGTGTGTGTTCTAGAGGATGGAGAGGGAATATAACTGTCCGTGTGTGATGGGGAAACTGATGTGTGTGTGTGTTCTAGAGGATGGAGAGGGAATATAACTGTCCGTGTGTGATGGGGAAACTGATGTGTGTGTGTGTGTGTGTGTTCTAGAGGATGGAGAGGGAATATAACTGTCCGTGTGTGATGGGGAAACTGATGTGTGTGTGTGTGTGTGTGTGTTCTAGAGGATGGAGAGGGAATATAACTGTCCGTGTGTGATGGGGAAACTGATGTGTGTGTGTGTTCTAGAGGATGGAGAGGGAATATAACTGTCCGTGTGTGATGGGGAAACTGATGTGTGTGTGTGTGTGTGTGTTCTAGAGGATGGAGAGGGAATATAACTGTCCGTGTGTGATGGGGAAACTGATGTGTGTGTGTGTGTGTTCTAGAGGATGGAGAGGGAATATAACTGTCCGTGTGTGATGGGGAAACTGATGTGTGTGTGTGTTCTAGAGGATGGAGAGGGAATATAACTGTCCGTGTGTGATGGGGAAACTGATGTGTGTGTGTGTGTGTTCTAGAGGATGGAGAGGGAATATAACTGTCCGTGTGTGATGGGGAAACTGATGTGTGTGTGTGTGTGTGTGTTCTAGAGGATGGAGAGGGAATATAACTGTCCGTGTGTGATGGGGAAACTGATGTGTGTGTGTGTGTGTGTGTGTTCTAGAGGATGGAGAGGGAATATAACTGTCCGTGTGTGATGGGGAAACTGATGTGTGTGTGTGTTCTAGAGGATGGAGAGGGAATATAACTGTCCGTGTGTGATGGGGAAACTGATGTGTGTGTGTGTGTGTGTGTGTGTGTGTGTGTTCTAGAGGATGGAGAGGGAATATAACTGTCCGTGTGTGATGGGGAAACTGATGTTTGCGTGTGTGTGTGTTCTAGAGGATGGAGAGGGAATATAACTGTCCGTGTGTGATGGGGAAACTGATGTGTGTGTGTGTGTTCTAGAGGATGGAGAGGGAATATAACTGTCCGTGTGTGATGGGGAAACTGATGTGTGTGTGTGTGTGTGTGTGTGTGTGTGTGTGTGTGTGTGTGTTCTAGAGGATGGAGAGGGAATATAACTGTCCGTGTGTGATGGGGAAACTGATGTGTGTGTGTGTATGTTCTAGAGGATGGAGAGGGAATATAACTGTCCGTGTGTGATGGGGAAACTGATGTGTGCGTGTGTGTGTGTGTGTGTGTGTGTTCTAGAGGATGGAGAGGGAATATAACTGTCCGTGTGTGATGGGGAAACTGATGTGTGTGTGTGTGTGTGTTCTAGAGGATGGAGAGGGAATATAACTGTCCGTGTGTGATGGGGAAACTGATGTGTGTGTGTGTGTGTGTGTTCTAGAGGATGGAGAGGGAATATAACTGTCCGTGTGTGATGGGGAAACTGATGTGTGTGTGTGTGTGTTCTAGAGGATGGAGAGGGAATATAACTGTCCGTGTGTGATGGGGAAACTGATGTGTGTGTGTGTGTGTGTGTTCTAGAGGATGGAGAGGGAATATAACTGTCCGTGTGTGATGGGGAAACTGATGTGTGTGTGTGTGTGTGTTCTAGAGGATGGAGAGGGAATATAACTGTCCGTGTGTGATGGGGAAACTGATGTGTGTGTGTGTTCTAGAGGATGGAGAGGGAATATAACTGTCCGTGTGTGATGGGGAAACTGATGTGTGTGTGTGTGTGTGTGTGTGTTCTAGAGGATGGAGAGGGAATATAACTGTCCGTGTGTGTGTGTGTTCTAGAGGATGGAGAGGGAATATAACTGTCCGTGTGTGATGGGGAAACTGATGTGTGTGTGTTCTAGAGGTTGGAGAGGGAATATAACTGTCCGTGTGTGATGGGGAAACTGATGTGTGTGTGTGTGTGTGTGTGTGTGTGTGTGTGTTCTAGAGGATGGAGAGGGAATATAACTGTCCGTGTGTGATGGGGAAACTGATGTGTGTGTGTGTGTGTGTGTTCTAGAGGATGGAGAGGGAATATAACTGTCCGTGTGTGATGGGGAAACTGATGTGTGTGTGTGTGTGTGTTCTAGAGGTTGGAGAGGGAATATAACTGTCCGTGTGTGATGGGGAAACTGGTGTGTGTGTGTTCTAGAGGTTGGAGAGGGAATATAACTGTCCGTGTGTGATGGGGAAACTGATGTGTGTGTGTGTGTGTGTTCTAGAGGTTGGAGAGGGAATATAACTGTCCGTGTGTGATGGGGAAACTGGTGTGTGTGTGTTCTAGAGGATGGAGAGGGAATATAACTGTCCGTGTGTGATGGGGAAACTGATGTGTGTGTGTGTGTGTGTTCTAGAGGTTGGAGAGGGAATATAACTGTCCGTGTGTGATGGGGAAACTGATGTGTGTGTGTGTGTGTGTTCTAGAGGTTGGAGAGGGAATATAACTGTCCGTGTGTGATGGGGAAACTGATGTGTGTGTGTGTGTGTGTGTTCTAGAGGTTGGAGAGGGAATATAACTTTCCGTGTGTGATGGGGAAACTGATGTGTGTGTGTGTGTGTGTTCTAGAGGATGGAGAGGGAATATAACTGTCCGTGTGTGATGGGGAAACTGATGTGTGCGTGTGTGTGTGTGTGTGTGTTCTAGAGGATGGAGAGGGAATATAACTGTCCGTGTGTGATGGGGAAACTGATGTGTGTGTGTGTGTGTGTGTGTTCTAGAGGATGGAGAGGGAATATAACTGTCCGTGTGTGATGGGGAAACTGATGTGTGTGTGTGTGTGTGTGTTCTAGAGGATGGAAAGGGAATATAACTGTCCGTGTGTGATGGGGAAACTGATGTGTGTGTGTGTGTGTTCTAGAGGATGGAGAGGGAATATAACTGTCCGTGTGTGATGGGGAAACTGATGTGTGTGTGTGTGTGTGTTCTAGAGGATGGAGAGGGAATATAACTGTCCGTGTGTGATGGGGAAACTGATGTGTGTGTGTGTGTGTTCTAGAGGATGGAGAGGGAATATAACTGTCCGTGTGTGATGGGGAAACTGATGTGTGTGTGTGTGTGTGTGTTCTAGAGGATGGAGAGGGAATATAACTGTCCGTGTGTGATGGGGAAACTGATGTGTGTGTGTGTGTGTTCTAGAGGATGGTGAGGGAATATAACTGTCCGTGTGTGATGGGGAAACTGATGTGTGTGTGTGTGTGTGTGTGTGTGTTCTAGAGGATGGAGAGGGAATATAACTGTCCGTGTGTGATGGGGAAACTGATGTGTGTGTGTGTGTGTGTGTTCTAGAGGATGGAGAGGGAATATAACTGTCCGTGTGTGATGGGGAAACTGATGTGTGTGTGTGTGTGTTCTAGAGGATGGAGAGGGAATATAACTGTCCGTGTGTGATGGGGAAACTGATGTGTGTGTGTGTGTGTGTGTTCTAGAGGATGGAGAGGGAATATAACTGTCCGTGTGTGATGGGGAAACTGATGTGTGTGTGTGTGTGTGTGTGTTCTAGAGGATGGAGAGGGAATATAACTGTCCGTGTGTGATGGGGAAACTGATGTGTGTGTGTGTGTTCTAGAGGATGGAGAGGGAATATAACTGTCCGTGTGTGATGGGGAAACTGATGTGTGTGTGTGTGTGTGTTCTAGAGGATGGAGAGGGAATATAACTGTCCGTGTGTGATGGGGAAACTGATGTGTGTGTGTGTGTGTGTGTTCTAGAGGATGGAGAGGGAATATAACTGTCCGTGTGTGATGGGGAAACTGATGTGTGTGTGTGTGTGTGTGTTCTAGAGGATGGAGAGGGAATATAACTGTCCGTGTGTGATGGGGAAACTGATGTGTGTGTGTGTGTGTTCTAGAGGATGGAGAGGGAATATAACTGTCCGTGTGTGATGGGGAAACTGATGTGTGTGTGTGTGTGTGTGTTCTAGAGGATGGAGAGGGAATATAACTGTCCGTGTGTGATGGGGAAACTGATGTGTGTGTGTGTGTGTGTTCTAGAGGATGGAGAGGGAATATAACTGTCCGTGTGTGATGGGGAAACTGATGTGTGTGTGTGTTCTAGAGGATGGAGAGGGAATATAACTTTCCGTGTGTGATGGGGAAACTGATGTGTGTGTGTGTGTGTGTGTGTTCTAGAGGATGGAGAGGGAATATAACTGTCCGTGTGTGTGTGTGTTCTAGAGGATGGAGAGGGAATATAACTGTCCGTGTGTGATGGGGAAACTGATGTGTGTGTGTTCTAGAGGTTGGAGAGGGAATATAACTGTCCGTGTGTGATGGGGAAACTGATGTGTGTGTGTGTGTGTGTGTGTGTGTGTGTGTGTTCTAGAGGATGGAGAGGGAATATAACTGTCCGTGTGTGATGGGGAAACTGATGTGTGTGTGTGTGTGTGTTCTAGAGGATGGAGAGGGAATATAACTGTCCGTGTGTGATGGGGAAACTGATGTGTGTGTGTGTGTGTGTGTTCTAGAGGTTGGAGAGGGAATATAACTGTCCGTGTGTGATGGGGAAACTGGTGTGTGTGTGTTCTAGAGGTTGGAGAGGGAATATAACTTTCCGTGTGTGATGGGGAAACTGATGTGTGTGTGTGTGTGTGTTCTAGAGGATGGAGAGGGAATATAACTGTCCGTGTGTGATGGGGAAACTGATGTGTGCGTGTGTGTGTGTGTTCTAGAGGATGGAGAGGGAATATAACTGTCCGTGTGTGATGGGGAAACTGATGTGTGTGTGTTCTAGAGGATGGAGAGGGAATATAACTGTCCGTGTGTGATGGGGAAACTGATGTGTGTGTGTGTGTGTGTTCTAGAGGATGGAGAGGGAATATAACTGTCCGTGTGTGATGGGGAAACTGATGTGTGTGTGTGTGTGTGTGTTCTAGAGGATGGAGAGGGAATATAACTGTCCGTGTGTGATGGGGAAACTGATGTGTGTGTGTGTGTGTGTGTTCTAGAGGATGGAGAGGGAATATAACTGTCCGTGTGTGATGGGGAAACTGATGTGTGTGTGTGTGTGTTCTAGAGGATGGTGAGGGAATATAACTGTCCGTGTGTGATGGGGAAACTGATGTGTGTGTGTGTGTGTGTGTGTGTGTTCTAGAGGATGGAGAGGGAATATAACTGTCCGTGTGTGATGGGGAAACTGATGTGTGTGTGTGTGTGTGTGTTCTAGAGGATGGAGAGGGAATATAACTGTCCGTGTGTGATGGGGAAACTGATGTGTGTGTGTGTGTGTTCTAGAGGATGGAGAGGGAATATAACTGTCCGTGTGTGATGGGGAAACTGATGTGTGTGTGTGTGTGTTCTAGAGGATGGAGAGGGAATATAACTGTCCGTGTGTGATGGGGAAACTGATGTGTGTGTGTGTGTGTGTTCTAGAGGATGGAGAGGGAATATAACTGTCCGTGTGTGATGGGGAAACTGATGTGTGTGTGTGTGTGTGTGTTCTAGAGGATGGAGAGGGAATATAACTGTCCGTGTGTGATGGGGAAACTGATGTGTGTGTGTGTGTGTGTGTTCTAGAGGATGGAGAGGGAATATAACTGTCCGTGTGTGATGGGGAAACTGATGTGTGTGTGTGTGTGTGTGTGTTCTAGAGGATGGAGAGGGAATATAACTGTCCGTGTGTGATGGGGAAACTGATGTGTGTGTGTGTGTGTGTTCTAGAGGATGGAGAGGGAATATAACTGTCCGTGTGTGATGGGGAAACTGATGTGTGTGTGTGTGTGTGTGTTCTAGAGGATGGAGAGGGAATATAACTGTCCGTGTGTGATGGGGAAACTGATGTGTGTGTGTGTGTGTGTGTGTGTGTTCTAGAGGATGGAGAGGGAATATAACTGTCCGTGTGTGATGGGGAAACTGATGTGTGTGTGTGTGTGTGTTCTAGAGGATGGAGAGGGAATATAACTGTCCGTGTGTGATGGGGAAACTGATGTGTGTGTGTGTGTGTGTGTTCTAGAGGATGGAGAGGGAATATAACTGTCCGTGTGTGATGGGGAAACTGATGTGTGTGTGTGTGTGTGTTCTAGAGGATGGAGAGGGAATATAACTGTCCGTGTGTGATGGGGAAACTGATGTGTGTGTGTGTGTGTGTGTGTGTGTTCTAGAGGATGGAGAGGGAATATAACTGTCCGTGTGTGATGGGGAAACTGATGTGTGTGTGTGTGTGTGTTCTAGAGGATGGAGAGGGAATATAACTGTCCGTGTGTGATGGGGAAACTGATGTGTGTGTGTGTGTGTGTGTTCTAGAGGATGGAGAGGGAATATAACTGTCCGTGTGTGATGGGGAAACTGATGTGTGTGTGTGTGTGTGTGTGTTCTAGAGGATGGAGAGGGAATATAACTGTCCGTGTGTGTGTGTGTTCTAGAGGATGGAGAGGGAATATAACTGTCCGTGTGTGATGGGGAAACTGATGTGTGTGTGTGTGTGTGTTCTAGAGGATGGAGAGGGAATATAACTGTCCGTGTGTGATGGGGAAACTGATGTGTGTGTGTGTGTGTGTTCTAGAGGATGGAGAGGGAATATAACTGTCCGTGTGTGATGGGGAAACTGATGTGTGTGTGTGTGTGTGTTCTAGAGGATGGAGAGGGAATATAACTGTCCGTGTGTGATGGGGAAACTGATGTGTGTGTGTGTGTGTGTGTGTTCTAGAGGATGGAGAGGGAATATAACTGTCCGTGTGTGATGGGGAAACTGATGTGTGTGTGTGTGTGTTCTAGAGGATGGAGAGGGAATATAACTGTCCGTGTGTGATGGGGAAACTGATGTGTGTGTGTGTGTGTGTGTGTTCTAGAGCAGTGTTTCTCAAACTTTTTCAGCCCAAGGACCACTTTATCTTCCCATTTTTTTCTGAGGACCACCTAACAAAATCCCACTCTATAACGCCCCCAAAAAACAACAAAATTGTAAGGATAAGCTAAATTTAAGTTTAATAGGCCTATGCAACTGTTTAAAGTCAAAAACGAATTATTCAAACACAAATGTAATTTTATTTCATTTGAAAAAGTAAATGTGAAATGAGCTGTAGCTTATTGAACAACAAACTGCACATGTGAAAAAAAAAAAAAAAAACTGCAATTAAACATACTGTAACAGCCTAGGTCCCACTTAATGTCATTTCAAAGAGCCATTAGTTTAAAACTGAGGTGGTGGGTATACGAAGTCTATGGTTGTAACTATGGTAACAATAAAATGCTGAAAATGTCCCCCTTAATGTCCAATATCACTGAAATTACTGGGATTTTACACATGAAACAAAAACTAGTACATCACAAAACTAATATTTCCATCTAAAACTTAATGTGAATATTAATGAGACGAGTGGTGCTGCTTCTCACACATCAGTTTCTGAATGTCTGGCTCCAAAGAGGAGAGTTTCAGTTGCATGCAGAAAGTAGGCTATTTATTGATTGTCAAAGTATTTGGTATCTGTACAGAATTTCTTCAGAGATTTACATTTTAATTTTCACAAATATTAGTTAATTAAATATCTGGACATGCCTAGTAGTTAATGTTGTCATCTGGAAATGCTTTTGTACTGTTTTTTATGATAAAGTTATGTAAAATAACTGCTCAGTGCTGCAAAACAAACATCTCTGCTAATGCTAACTTAATTATATAAACTATATAACAGCATAGGTAGTTACTAGCCTAAACTGGACGGAGCGCCCTGTAACTCACTGATGCCTGCGTTCACAATTCACACGGTGCAGATGGGAGGGAGAACGGCTGACATGGGCGGGGCAGGGGCTAGCCTGAGATCGGGTTGGGCTAGCAGGGCTTCAGCACCCCAAGGAAGACCAAAGCACCCCGATAGCACCCCCAAAAATAATTTCTGGAAGCAATTATATTTAGGCTGCATTCTATGGAAGCCCTGAACCGCATGGTGAAGAAGAAAAATTAAAACTTTTTTCAGATATCAAGTCGTTTTTTCAACACATTTCGTTATTTCGACATTAAGTCGTTATTTCGACATAAGCTTGTTATTTCGATATAATAGGTCGTTATTTTTCGACATTATTTCGATATATCTCGTTATTTCGACATAATATCTCATTATTTCGACATAATAACTTGCTATTTCGACATAATATGGGGACATTCTAATGTGCACTAAGTCACATGCGTTTTAGGTTTTCTATGGGAGGAAAATGCTGAACGTTTAATTAAACGCGTTGTGTTCATATTCTGGGCTCATATGATTTTTTGTAGTAGCCTATACTTTATTATGATTTTATCATAATGAATAATACATGGCATGCACGCACAATTATCCGTGAACTTGATAATTGTTGCAGATGTTTTATGCACAAACAAATGCCTTAACTTATGTGTGCAAAATTCAGAATTAAATGAATGTGCAGCAATAGAAAGTCCGTAGGGTCTACTATTAAATAAGTGCATTTAGTTTAATATTTGTTAAAATATTATTTTGACATGAGTAAGATAGGATGCGCAATATATATGTCAGACATGATTTTGACCACTTCATTAAGTTTTGTTTTGTAGAAAGCCTTTCTTTAAAGTTAATTTCGTTTTTGTATAAATTGTATCTTAATTTTAATAAATTTTTCATCAACCAATTGCCTGGATTTAATCAATAAGAAGTAAATATAGCAGACAATATAATCACTAGAGGCGCCGGCGCGATCACTTGCATTGCACGTGAACTAGAGCGCATCTCTTCATAAATTAACTGAAACTCAGCGTAGACACAGAAAAAAATTGTTTATTAATAAAAGTCAATGCACATGTCACCGAATTTACAAATATACATCTTGCTTGTTACACGCACACATTATGTCGAAATAACGAGATATGGTGAAATAACATTATTAATAATAATAAATCTTTAACAATATTTGATTGAATGCTGAATGTTGTGCTTGTTTAATTTGATAAAATTAAAACTTTAATTGTGATAATTAAAGTAATTGAATATTAAATATCGAGTGGCCAAGTTGTGCTCATTTTCAATGTTTATATAAATCGCGCAGCACCCCCTCAGCACCTGCATTAAAAATTATCTGGCGCGGCCCCTGCTGACTACACAGTTTATGGGAATAAAGTGTGTATTTCCCTCACAATTGTCACACAAAACTCACACTGTCTGTCTGATCTCTCTGCGCGTTGCTTTGCGAGATCATGCGGCGCGATTTTTATTTTTTTTTCCTTACTGCTGCGTGTCTGCCTGAGAATATGGGTGTGTGGCGTGAGAGCGTGAGAATTGGGTCAATTGCGTGTGCCTCACGCTGAATGCGTGAGAATTGTCAGCCCTGTAGTTGTGATAGGCTATATGACAGCACTGAGCGCGTCTGTCTCTGGCTCAGCGCCAGCCAAAGCTTGAAAGCACATTTGAATTTAGCAGTTGATCACGTGATGCACTGACCGTTCTAATCACACCGGTGTTATAGTACGTGCCAAAGGGTGTAAGTGAATAGAAGAATAAGTGACGATTTTGTAAACATTTGCCTAGTTTAGGTCATCTCCATTCGCGGACCACTAGGGGGCGATGGCGGACCACTAGTGGTCCGCGGACCACACTTTAAGAATTACTGTTCTAGAGGATGGAGAGGGAATATAACTGTCCGTGTGTGATGGGGAAACTGATGTGTGTGTGTGTGTGTGTTCTAGAGGATGGAGAGGGAATATAACTGTCCGTGTGTGATGGGGAAACTGATGTGTGTGTGTGTGTGTGTTCTAGAGGATGGAGAGGGAATATAACTGTCCGTGTGTGATGGGGAAACTGATGTGTGTGTGTGTGTGTGTTCTAGAGGATGGAGAGGGAATATAACTGTCCGTGTGTGATGGGGAAACTGATGTGTGTGTGTGTGTGTTCTAGAGGATGGAGAGGGAATATAACTGTCCGTGTGTGATGGGGAAACTGATGTGTGTGTGTGTGTGTGTTCTAGAGGATGGAGAGGGAATATAACTGTCCGTGTGTGATGGGGAAACTGATGTGTGTGTGTGTGTGTGTGTTCTAGAGGATGGAGAGGGAATATAACTGTCCGTGTGTGATGGGGAAACTGATGTGTGTGTGTGTGTGTGTGTTCTAGAGGATGGAGAGGGAATATAACTGTCCGTGTGTGATGGGGAAACTGATGTGTGTGTGTGTGTGTGTGTTCTAGAGGATGGAGAGGGAATATAACTGTCCGTGTGTGATGGGGAAACTGATGTGTGTGTGTGTGTGTGTGTTCTAGAGGATGGAGAGGGAATATAACTGTCCGTGTGTGATGGGGAAACTGATGTGTGTGTGTGTGTGTGTGTTCTAGAGGATGGAGAGGGAATATAACTGTCCGTGTGTGATGGGGAAACTGATGTGTGTGTGTGTGTGTTCTAGAGGATGGTGAGGGAATATAACTGTCCGTGTGTGATGGGGAAACTGATGTGTGTGTGTGTGTGTGTGTGTTCTAGAGGATGGAGAGGGAATATAACTGTCCGTGTGTGATGGGGAAACTGATGTGTGTGTGTGTGTGTGTGTGTGTGTTCTAGAGGATGGAGAGGGAATATAACTGTCCGTGTGTGATGGGGAAACTGATGTGTGTGTGTGTGTGTTCTAGAGGATGGAGAGGGAATATAACTGTCCGTGTGTGATGGGGAAACTGATGTGTGTGTGTGTGTGTTCTAGAGGATGGAGAGGGAATATAACTGTCCGTGTGTGATGGGGAAACTGATGTGTGTGTGTGTGTGTGTGTTCTAGAGGATGGAGAGGGAATATAACTGTCCGTGTGTGATGGGGAAACTGATGTGTGTGTGTGTGTGTGTGTGTTCTAGAGGATGGAGAGGGAATATAACTGTCCGTGTGTGATGGGGAAACTGATGTGTGTGTGTGTGTGTGTTCTAGAGGATGGAGAGGGAATATAACTGTCCGTGTGTGATGGGGAAACTGATGTGTGTGTGTGTGTGTGTGTGTGTGTTCTAGAGGATGGAGAGGGAATATAACTGTCCGTGTGTGATGGGGAAACTGATGTGTGTGTGTGTGTGTGTGTGTGTTCTAGAGGATGGAGAGGGAATATAACTGTCCGTGTGTGATGGGGAAACTGATGTGTGTGTGTGTGTGTGTGTGTTCTAGAGGATGGAGAGGGAATATAACTGTCCGTGTGTGATGGGGAAACTGATGTGTGTGTGTGTGTGTGTGTGTTCTAGAGGATGGAGAGGGAATATAACTGTCCGTGTGTGTGTGTGTTCTAGAGGATGGAGAGGGAATATAACTGTCCGTGTGTGATGGGGAAACTGATGTGTGTGTGTGTGTGTGTTCTAGAGGATGGAGAGGGAATATAACTGTCCGTGTGTGATGGGGAAACTGATGTGTGTGTGTGTGTGTGTGTGTGTTCTAGAGGATGGAGAGGGAATATAACTGTCCGTGTGTGATGGGGAAACTGATGTGTGTGTGTGTGTGTTCTAGAGGATGGAGAGGGAATATAACTGTCCGTGTGTGATGGGGAAACTGATGTGTGTGTGTGTGTGTGTGTTCTAGAGGATGGAGAGGGAATATAACTGTCCGTGTGTGATGGGGAAACTGATGTGTGTGTGTGTGTGTGTGTGTTCTAGAGGATGGAGAGGGAATATAACTGTCCGTGTGTGATGGGGAAACTGATGTGTGTGTGTGTGTGTGTGTTCTAGAGGATGGAGAGGGAATATAACTGTCCGTGTGTGATGGGGAAACTGATGTGTGTGTGTGTGTGTGTGTTCTAGAGGATGGAGAGGGAATATAACTGTCCGTGTGTGATGGGGAAACTGATGTGTGTGTGTGTGTGTGTGTGTTCTAGAGGATGGAGAGGGAATATAACTGTCCGTGTGTGATGGGGAAACTGATGTGTGTGTGTGTGTGTTCTAGAGGATGGAGAGGGAATATAACTGTCCGTGTGTGATGGGGAAACTGATGTGTGTGTGTGTGTGTTCTAGAGGATGGAGAGGGAATATAACTGTCCGTGTGTGATGGGGAAACTGATGTGTGTGTGTGTGTGTGTGTTCTAGAGGATGGAGAGGGAATATAACTGTCCGTGTGTGATGGGGAAACTGATGTGTGTGTGTGTGTGTGTGTTCTAGAGGATGGAGAGGGAATATAACTGTCCGTGTGTGATGGGGAAACTGATGTGTGTGTGTGTGTGTGTTCTAGAGGATGGAGAGGGAATATAACTGTCCGTGTGTGATGGGGAAACTGATGTGTGTGTGTGTGTGTGTTCTAGAGGATGGAGAGGGAATATAACTGTCCGTGTGTGATGGGGAAACTGATGTGTGTGTGTGTGTGTTCTAGAGGATGGAGAGGGAATATAACTGTCCGTGTGTGATGGGGAAACTGATGTGTGTGTGTGTGTGTGTTCTAGAGGATGGAGAGGGAATATAACTGTCCGTGTGTGATGGGGAAACTGATGTGTGTGTGTGTGTGTGTTCTAGAGGATGGAGAGGGAATATAACTGTCCGTGTGTGATGGGGAAACTGATGTGTGTGTGTGTGTGTGTGTGTTCTAGAGGATGGAGAGGGAATATAACTGTCCGTGTGTGATGGGGAAACTGATGTGTGTGTGTGTGTGTGTTCTAGAGGATGGAGAGGGAATATAACTGTCCGTGTGTGATGGGGAAACTGATGTGTGTGTGTGTGTGTGTTCTAGAGGATGGAGAGGGAATATAACTGTCCGTGTGTGATGGGGAAACTGATGTGTGTGTGTGTGTGTGTTCTAGAGGATGGATAGGGAATATAACTGTCCGTGTGTGATGGGGAAACTGATGTGTGTGTGTGTGTGTTCTAGAGGATGGAGAGGGAATATAACTGTCCGTGTGTGATGGGGAAACTGGTGTGTGTGTGTTCTAGAGGATGGAGAGGGAATATAACTGTCCGTGTGTGATGGGGAAACTGATGTGTGTGTGTGTGTGTGTTCTAGAGGATGGAGAGGGAATATAACTGTCCGTGTGTGATGGGGAAACTGATGTGTGTGTGTGTGTGTTCTAGAGGATGGAGAGGGAATATAACTGTCCGTGTGTGATGGGGAAACTGATGTGTGTGTGTGTGTGTTCTAGAGGATGGAGAGGGAATATAACTGTCCGTGTGTGATGGGGAAACTGATGTGTGTGTGTGTGTGTGTGTTCTAGAGGATGGAGAGGGAATATAACTGTCCGTGTGTGATGGGGAAACTGATGTGTGTGTGTGTGTGTGTGTTCTAGAGGATGGAGAGGGAATATAACTGTCCGTGTGTGATGGGGAAACTGATGTGTGTGTGTGTGTGTGTTCTAGAGGATGGAGAGGGAATATAACTGTCCGTGTGTGATGGGGAAACTGATGTGTGTGTGTGTGTGTGTTCTAGAGGATGGAGAGGGAATATAACTGTCCGTGTGTGATGGGGAAACTGATGTGTGTGTGTGTGTGTTCTAGAGGATGGAGAGGGAATATAACTGTCCGTGTGTGATGGGGAAACTGATGTGTGTGTGTGTGTGTGTTCTAGAGGATGGAGAGGGAATATAACTGTCCGTGTGTGATGGGGAAACTGATGTGTGTGTGTGTGTGTGTTCTAGAGGATGGAGAGGGAATATAACTGTCCGTGTGTGATGGGGAAACTGATGTGTGTGTGTGTGTGTGTGTGTTCTAGAGGATGGAGAGGGAATATAACTGTCCGTGTGTGATGGGGAAACTGATGTGTGTGTGTGTGTGTGTTCTAGAGGATGGAGAGGGAATATAACTGTCCGTGTGTGATGGGGAAACTGATGTGTGTGTGTGTGTGTGTTCTAGAGGATGGAGAGGGAATATAACTGTCCGTGTGTGATGGGGAAACTGATGTGTGTGTGTGTGTGTGTTCTAGAGGATGGATAGGGAATATAACTGTCCGTGTGTGATGGGGAAACTGATGTGTGTGTGTGTGTGTGTGTTCTAGAGGATGGAGAGGGAATATAACTGTCCGTGTGTGATGGGGAAACTGATGTGTGTGTGTGTGTGTGTTCTAGAGGATGGATAGGGAATATAACTGTCCGTGTGTGATGGGGAAACTGATGTGTGTGTGTGTGTTCTAGAGGATGGAGAGGGAATAAAACTGTCCGTGTGTGATGGGGAAACTGATGTGTGTGTGTGTGTGTGTGTGTTCTAGAGGATGGAGAGGGAATATAACTGTCCGTGTGTGATGGGGAAACTGATGTGTGTGTGTGTGTGTGTGTTCTAGAGGATGGAGAGGGAATATAACTGTCCGTGTGTGATGGGGAAACTGATGTGTGTGTGTGTGTGTGTGTTCTAGAGGATGGAGAGGGAATATAACTGTCCGTGTGTGATGGGGAAACTGATGTGTGTGTGTGTGTGTGTGTGTTCTAGAGGATGGAGAGGGAATATAACTGTCCGTGTGTGATGGGGAAACTGATGTGTGTGTGTGTGTGTGTTCTAGAGGATGGAGAGGGAATATAACTGTCCGTGTGTGATGGGGAAACTGATGTGTGTGTGTGTGTGTTCTAGAGGATGGAGAGGGAATATAACTGTCCGTGTGTGATGGGGAAACTGATGTGTGTGTGTGTGTGTGTGTGTTCTAGAGGATGGAGAGGGAATATAACTTTCCGTGTGTGATGGGGAAACTGATGTGTGTGTGTGTGTTCTAGAGGATGGAGAGGGAATATAACTGTCCGTGTGTGATGGGGAAACTGATGTGTGTGTGTGTGTGTGTGTGTTCTAGAGGATGGAGAGGGAATATAACTGTCCGTGTGTGATGGGGAAACTGATGTGTGTGTGTGTGTGTTCTAGAGGATGGAGAGGGAATATAACTGTCCGTGTGTGATGGGGAAACTGATGTGTGTGTGTGTGTGTTCTAGAGGATGGAGAGGGAATATAACTGTCCGTGTGTGATGGGGAAACTGATGTGTGTGTGTGTGTGTGTGTTCTAGAGGATGGATAGGGAATATAACTGTCCGTGTGTGATGGGGAAACTGATGTGTGTGTGTGTGTGTGTTCTAGAGGATGGAGAGGGAATATAACTGTCCGTGTGTGATGGGGAAACTGATGTGTGTGTGTGTGTGTGTGTTCTAGAGGATGGAGAGGGAATATAACTGTCCGTGTGTGATGGGGAAACTGATGTGTGTGTGTGTGTGTGTTCTAGAGGATGGAGAGGGAATATAACTGTCCGTGTGTGATGGGGAAACTGATGTGTGTGTGTGTGTGTGTTCTAGTGGATGGAGAGGGAATATAACTGTCCGTGTGTGATGGGGAAACTGATGTGTGTGTGTGTGTGTGTGTTCTAGTGGATGGAGAGGGAATATAACTGTCCGTGTGTGATGGGGAAACTGATGTGTGTGTGTGTGTGTGTGTGTTCTAGAGGATGGAGAGGGAATATAACTGTCCGTGTGTGATGGGGAAACTGATGTGTGTGTGTGTTCTAGAGGATGGAGAGGGAATATAACTGTCCGTGTGTGATGGGGAAACTGATGTGTGTGTGTGTGTGTGTTCTAGAGGATGGAGAGGGAATATAACTGTCCGTGTGTGATGGGGAAACTGATGTGTGTGTGTGTTCTAGAGGATGGAGAGGGAATATAACTGTCCGTGTGTGATGGGGAAACTGATGTGTGTGTGTGTGTGTGTTCTAGAGGATGGAGAGGGAATATAACTGTCCGTGTGTGATGGGGAAACTGATGTGTGTGTGTGTGTGTGTTCTAGAGGATGGAGAGGGAATATAACTGTCCGTGTGTGATGGGGAAACTGATGTGTGTGTGTGTGTGTGTGTTCTAGTGGATGGAGAGGGAATATAACTGTCCGTGTGTGATGGGGAAACTGATGTGTGTGTGTGTGTGTGTGTGTTCTAGAGGATGGAGAGGGAATATAACTGTCCGTGTGTGATGGGGAAACTGATGTGTGTGTGTGTTCTAGAGGATGGAGAGGGAATATAACTGTCCGTGTGTGATGGGGAAACTGATGTGTGTGTGTGTGTGTGTTCTAGAGGATGGAGAGGGAATATAACTGTCCGTGTGTGATGGGGAAACTGATGTGTGTGTGTGTTCTAGAGGATGGAGAGGGAATATAACTGTCCGTGTGTGATGGGGAAACTGATGTGTGTGTGTGTGTGTGTTCTAGAGGATGGAGAGGGAATATAACTGTCCGTGTGTGATGGGGAAACTGATGTGTGTGTGTGTGTGTGTTCTAGAGGATGGAGAGGGAATATAACTGTCCGTGTGTGATGGGGAAACTGATGTGTGTGTGTGTGTGTGTGTGTGTGTTCTAGAGGATGGAGAGGGAATATAACTGTCCGTGTGTGATGGGGAAACTGATGTGTGTGTGTGTGTGTGTGTTCTAGAGGATGGAGAGGGAATATAACTGTCCGTGTGTGATGGGGAAACTGATGTGTGTGTGTGTGTGTTCTAGAGGATGGAGAGGGAATATAACTTTCCGTGTGTGATGGGGAAACTGATGTGTGTGTGTGTGTGTGTGTGTTCTAGAGGATGGAGAGGGAATATAACTGTCCGTGTGTGATGGGGAAACTGATGTGTGTGTGTGTGTGTGTTCTAGAGGATGGAGAGGGAATATAACTGTCCGTGTGTGATGGGGAAACTGATGTGTGTGTGTGTGTGTGTGTTCTAGAGGATGGAGAGGGAATATAACTGTCCGTGTGTGATGGGGAAACTGATGTGTGTGTGTGTGTGTTCTAGAGGATGGAGAGGGAATATAACTGTCCGTGTGTGATGGGGAAACTGATGTGTGTGTGTGTGTGTGTTCTAGAGGATGGAGAGGGAATATAACTGTCCGTGTGTGATGGGGAAACTGATGTGTGTGTGTGTTCTAGAGGATGGAGAGGGAATATAACTGTCCGTGTGTGATGGGGAAACCAAAGGTGGCCTTCAGAGAGACGGTGACCAGCGCTGTGCCGTAAGTCGTGCATTTACACACATGAAGAAATCATATTCATATCATCTGATGGATGAAGATCTGATCCTGAACACAGATATTATCCTCAACTCAGTCCAAAATCATCGTAACACTTTATTCTACAGTGGTTACACATGTTACATTTAGGTACTGTAGTGACTACGGCTGTCAAAGAAAAATTTAATTTTGAATATTTGTTGATAAAAAAACACATTCGAATGAAAAAAACATGCACATCGAATTGGTGTGTCGAGAGTCACAAAACATGATGATGACACGTGCGTGAGTGTGTGCGTGCGTGCGTTCAGTTTGCCGTGGGCGGTCCGGTATCATGAGGGCACTTGGGAAGCCACTGTGTGTCCAGCACTCGGACGCCCCCTTCAGGAGACCAGGAGCATGACAGCTTCCAGTGGATGATCTCCTGCACAACAGACCGTGATGTGAACACACACTCTTCCTGTCCGAGACCTCGCTCTGCTCTATGATCTGTTTCTCACCTGTGAGACGATGTCATGGAGGAGAACGTGGTACTCCAGCATCAGCTGCTTCTCGCTCGTCTCCTAGGATAGAGGACGTTAGTCTTCATCACAACATGTCACGTACAACACTTTAAACACGGCTTTTCACAGTTCCTCGTCGTCAAGAAACAGTGAATGGTGGTCCGCCGTTTGAAGAACACTGCTTTAAAGTTTGGACACATGTTCATTGATAACTGATGTTGCAGCAGGCAGATGTAGAGATGAGCAAAATCGCGTTGAGTGTGTGTGTGTGTGTAGCTCTGACCTGCTGTGTGAGGTTGGCCACCTGTGCCAGGTTATACTCGGTGTTCTCGCTGGACTCTCTCAGCATGGTGTGTGTGTGTGTGTGTGTGTGTGTGGCTCTGACCTGCTGTGTGAGGTTGGCCACCTGTGCCAGGTTATACTCTGTGTTCTCGCTGGACTCTCTCAGCATGGTGTGTGTGTGTGTGTGTGTGTGTGTGTGTGTGTGTGTGTGTGTGTGTGTGTGTGGCTCTGACCTGCTGTGTGAGGTTGGCCACCTGTGCCAGGTTATACTCTGTGTTCTCGCTGGACTCTCTCAGCATGATGAAGGACGCCGCCACACGAGCCAGATGCCAGAACGGCTGCATGTCCTGACTGATGTTCCCGTAGCTGTCTGCACACACACACACACACACACACAGAGAGAGAGAGTTCAGCGCTGAGCCCTGTGTGTGTGTGTGAGAGATGGTAAGTTTGGGGTCAGGAAGATTTAAAGGTGTAAATGCAGCCTTAGTGAGCAGAAGAGACTTCTTTTAAAAAAATCTTTCCGATCCCAAACGTTTGACTGGTAGTGCAGGTGTGTTAGTGTGTCACACACACCTGGCAGGTCGTGCGCAGAGACGGCGCTGTGAGGCGGTGTGTGTTTCTGGTAGAAAGCGAGTTCCTCTGGCGAGCTGCTGGTGTGTGTCAGATCCTCACAGCGCAGATGCACCTGCGGAGGAGTGTGTGTGTGCGCCTCCGTCCGGGGGAACAACACGTCCGCTGAGCAGCGCAGCACAGAGCCCTGACACACACACACACACACACACACATTAGAGATGTGTTATGACGGAAAACCTGGGCTTCAGTTGACTCACTCGATCACATGCGTTCAAAAGTTTGGGGTCAGCGACACTTTTTTTCATTATAATGATATATGTAATGTTACTAAAATCTATTAAATGCTGTTCTTTTGAACATTCTATTCATAAAATATGAAATATGAAGCAGCACAACTGTTCTCAATACTATTAATAATCAAATGTTTCTTGAGCATCAGACCATCATATTAGAATGATTTCTGAAGGATCATGTGACACTGAAGACTGGAGTAATGATGCTGAACATGCAGCTTTGATCACAGGAATACATTACACTTTACTGTATATATATATATATATATATATATATATATATATTCACATAGAAAACAGCGGTTCCCTTTCGAACGGTCAGTCACATGTGCTTTACACCCGTCCAGACCAGCGGCCCTCGTGTGAAGCGAGCCGTCTCGCTCGTGGATCTTCATGATGACTCGCTGTCATTAGCGGCTTCAGGACGCAGAGCTCAGTGAAAGAGCCGGCCGTCTTCAGTGCTCGTCTCGTGCGATCCGCACCGTTCTTCCCGGACGGTCATGAAGAACTGACAAGAACTCGCTGAGAGGGCCTACGTGTCCTCTGGCCATGCGGATCTGCCCTCCACACCACGGCGGCACCAGACCCAGAGGCATTTCGTGATCTCCCACGGACCCGGCCCTGCGCACAGCGAAAGCCACCGCCCAGGCCATCGGGGGGGCTATGGTCGGTTTAGTGGTGCTGGAGTGCCACTTATGAACGCCGCTCTAGCCAATGCCCCATCGGCGCCAGAGCACACTCCCCCGAGGCGTGGCCTGCTCCTGGGCCAGCGACGTGTCTGTCAGCGCTGTATGTGCGGCGGCCGGCTGGTCCTCGCCGTCCACCCTCGCCTGATTTGGAAGTCCTTCTGCATTGCTGCCACTTATCCTTTCCGTGTAGTTGGAGCCGGCCTCTGTGCATGACCGGCCCACTGTTATTCTTAAAGGTGGGGTATGTGATTCTTTTTTTTGTCCATTTTTTCAAAATCACTTGAAATCCTATTCATAACCCACTTACAGCCACTGAGTTAGAAGCACTGAAATGAAAATTAATCAATTTAATCATCTGTGGAACGGGCAGGACTGGAAAAACTCCAGCCAATCATTTCCAAGACCACCTAGAATCATTGGACAGTAAGTCCATCAATCAAACGGTTGTACCACACCCCCCTCCCCCTCGAGCGAATCAGGGCCAGCGTTGGAGGAAAGAAGGTAGGACCATTTGAGGTGTGTATTTTCAAAATCTGCCGGTTGTTTTCCAAATCACATACCCCACCTTTAAGGGTTCTGGCCCTATTGTACTCCCTCAGGCTGCTATTGCCCCATTAGCCCTCTGCCCTTGTGCAAGCGTCCCAGGCTCGGGTCATGGAGCATGTCGTTCTGCTTGAACATAGCACGGTGTGATTGGATTGGTTCCCCATCGCGTCTAGCAGACGCAATTCGACTGGCCGTTCGAAAGGGAACGACTCTGCTACTACCGTAATAAGGGGACGAGTATTGCGTAGACGGCCGTGCTGTCGCACACGCCTCTGTGTTCATCGCTTCAGTCGATTTAACCTGAATCCTATGGCCAAATGGGCGTCTTTAATAGGCAGATGCTCCGCCCCGATTGGCTCGTGCCGTTCCCCCTGACCAGCCAATAGCGTGTGATTAGCCTCTGAACTGTTATGGCTGTGCTTTAGCTCTGCGTTATCTTCTAACAGGCTTCAGTATTCTGAGAAATAGGAGTTTCCTCATCGCGTCCAGCAGACACAATACTCGTTCCCTTATCTCAGGGAATCAAGGTTACGTTAGTAACAGTCGTTTTGCATTGGAATAATTTTTGACGGTTTTACTGTATTTTTGATCAAATAAATGCAGCTGGTGAGCAGAAGAGACTTCTTTAAAAAACATTGAAACATTTTGCTGACCCCAAACTTGTTGGCTGTCAAGGAACATGTAATGCATCGATTAAGGAGTTTAATAATTTTACTTTAATATATATTGCTGTTACTATAATACCCATATAGTTTATATAATGGAATATTTGGAGAATATCCACATTTTAAAGTATAACTGGCACTTCCTGTCCAATGACTGTTTATGACACACATAATCCTGATCCATCAGTTTGACTGGATGAGCTGGATGTTTGAATCAGACGTCAGTATCGCAGGGATATCTGTGGCTTTATAGGCATATAGACACTTTATAGACACTTGTTATCTGTCAAAATGACGGAAAGCACTTAGTTAATGACAACATTTTTTTTTTGATTAACGCAACATCCGTGTTACATAACTTAGACTTGGCGGGGTTTCAGTAAACTGAATCCTTGATGGGTTGGATATTATGAGAGAATTAAAGTGTTTTTGACCTTTGCTGCATGTAAACCTGTTGTAGGAGACTCCAAAACAACATTAGGGACCGTTAAAAAAACATAATAGGGGCATGACAGAAGTTTACGCAGTGATTTAAACTGAGCTCTCTCTTTCAGCAGGAGCGAGTCAGAGTGAGTGTTGTTGACTGGTTTTACACCTCGTCTGTAATGGATCTGAAACGTACCGAGCTTCCATAGTCCGTCACAGAGAAATCCAGGCTGTACTTCCTTCCCACGACCTGTCAACGCAAGAGTTAGCAGTCCTTTAGCAAACGCAAGAGTTAGCAGTCCTTTAGCAAACGCTCACAGGCCGAGTCTCGCTGAAGGTAAAGGAGCAACTAAACTGCAGAGCACGTAGATGTGAACAGAGAACTTGTACAATAGATATTTGTACTTGTACGCTAAAATTTACACTCACAGCTCCAATGTGAAAACCTGTCAAATACAAGGTTGAATGTTGAGATTTGCACTCGCAGACAATAGTCACAAACCTGTATTCTGAATGTGAAGCTGCAGACAACCACTCACAGAAATACAATGACAGACACAAACTTGTAGTACATATTTACACTTATCCTTTCATTCACATTCGCTGTACAACCTCAACTTCTCAAATCTGCCATTTCATATTTCGCACCTTGACTTTTGCAACTATTTTCGCAATATATTAGATGTAAAACTAACATGTGACTACTTGTCTGCAGCTTCACATTCAGAATACAGGTTTGTGACTATCGTCTGCGAGTGCAAATCTCAACATTCATCTTCAGATTTGTATTTGACAGCTTTTCACATTGGAGCTGTGAGTGTACATTTTAGTGTACAAGTACAAATATGTATTCTCAAATTCACATCCACGTGCTCTGGAGTTCTGCTTCTCTTTTCCCTTCATGGGTGTCTCTCAGACTGGTGTCTCTGAGCTGATCTCACCTGGTCCTCTGCGGTGGCCGTGTGCACCCGCTGCAGGCCGAACACCCTGAAGGGCGAGCCGTGGTGTGTGTTCAGGTGGTGCAGGGCCACTTGAGCCGCCCGCCGCGCTGGGAAGTGTGTGGGAACCAGATCTCCGGTGGCCATAGTCTGTGTCTGAGAGAGCAGAGAAACACACAAGCACTGAGACACACCTCACTCACAGGGTGTGTGTGGCTTACACTGGACTTTGGACTGTTGCGTAACAAGAGCATGTGATCACTGTCAAAACGAGGAGATGAAGAAACACTCAAGGGTTCAGACACCAGCAGAAATGTAGAAGCTGCTCGTAAGAGTTTCTGCGAGATGAGTCCTGCACTTCCTGCTTTGTGCTGTAGCCCCGCCCTCTTTTAAAGAGACACTGCACTGTTTCTCTCTCAGCACGTTACAAGTGTCCTGGCTCTTCCAAGCTTTAGAATGGCAGTTTCTGTTCTGAAGTCCATAAAAGTGCATCTGTCCATCATAAAAGTGCATCTGCCCATCATAAGTGCATCTATCCATCATAAAAGTGCATCTATTCCATCATAAAAGTGCATCAGTCCATCATAAGTGCATCTGTCCATCATAAGTGCATCTGTCCATCATAAAAGTGCATCTGTCCATCATAAGTGCATCTGTCCATCATAAAAGAGCATCTGTCCATCATAAAAGTGCATCTGTCCATCATAAGTGCATCTATCCATCATAAGTGCATCTATCCATCATAAGTGCATCTGTCCATCATAAGTGCATCTGTCCATCATAAGTGCATCTATTCCATCATAAGTGCATCTATTCCATCATAAAAGTGCATCTGTCCATCATAAGTGCATCTATTCCATCATAAAAGTGCATCTGTCCATCATAAGTGCATCTGTCCATCATAAGTGCATCTATCCCTCATAAAAGTGCATCTGTCCATCATAAGTGCATCTATCCATCATAAGTGCATCTATTCCATCATAAAAGTGCATCTGTCCATCATAAGTGCATCTGTCCATCATAAGTGCATCTGTCCATCATAAAAGTGCATCTGCCCATCATAAAAGTGCATCAGTCCATCATAAAAGTGCATCTATCCATCATAAAAGTGCATGTGTCCATCATAAGTGCATCTACCCATCATAAAAGTGCATCTGTCCATCATAAAAGTGCATCTGTCCATCATAAAAGTGCATCAGTCCATCATAAAAGTGCATCTGCCCATCATAAGTGCATCTGTCCATCATAAAAGTGCATCTGCCCATCATAAAAGTGCATCAGTCCATCATAAAAGTGCATCTTCCCATCATAAAAGTGCATCTGTCCATCATAAGTGCATCTGCCCATCATAAGTGCATCAGTCCATCATAAAAGTGCATCTGCCCATCATAAAAGTGCATCAGTCCATCATAAAAGTGCATCAGTCCATCATAAAAGTGCATCAGTCCATCATAAAAGTGCATCAGTCCATCATAAAAGTGCATCTTCCCATCATAAAAGTGCATCTGTCCATCATAAGTGCATCTGCCCATCATAAAAGTGCATCAGTCCATCATAAAAGTGCATCTGTCCATCATAAGTGCATCAGTCCATCATAAAAGTGCATCAGTCCATCATAAAAGTGCATCTGCCCATCATAAGTGCATCTGCCCATCATAAGTGCATCTGCCCATCATAAGTGCATCTGCCCATCATAAGTGCATCTGTCCATCATAAGTGCATCTGCCCATCATAAAAGTGCATCTACCCATCATAAAAGTGCATCTGTCCATCATAAGTGCATCTGCCCATCATAAAAGTGCATCTACCCATCATAAAAGTGCATCTGTCCATCATAAAAGTGCATCTGCCCATCATAAGTGCATCTGCCCATCATAAGTGCATCTGTCCATCATAAGTGCATCTGTCCATCATAAAAGTGCATCTGTCCATCATAAGTGCATCTGCCCATCATAAAAGTGCATCTATCCATCATAAAAGTGCATCTGCCCATCATAAGTGCATCTGTCCATCATAAAAGTGCATCTGCCCATCATAAGTGCATCTGTCCATCATAAAAGTGCATCTGTCCATCATAAAAGTGCATCTATCCATCATAAAAGTGCATCTATCCATCATAAAAGTGCATCTACCCATCATAAGTGCATCTATTCCATCATAAAAGTGCATCTGCCCATCATAAGTGCATCTGCCCATCATAAAAGTGCATCTGTCCATCATAAAAGTGCATCTATCCATCATAAAAGTGCATCTATCCATCATAAAAGTGCATCTACCCATCATAAGTGCATCTATTCCATCATAAAAGTGCATCTGCCCATCATAAGTGCATCTGCCCATCATAAAAGTGCATCTGTCCATCATAAAAGTGCATCTATCCATCATAAAAGTGCATCTATCCATCATAAAAGTGCATCTACCCATCATAAGTGCATCTATTCCATCATAAAAGTGCATCTGCCCATCATAAAAGTGCATCTGTCCATCATAAAAGTGCATCTGTCCATCATAAAAGTGCATCAGTCTATCATAAAAGTGCTCCAAACGGCTAATAATAAGCGGTTAATAAAGGCCTTCTGAAGCGAAGCGATGCGTTTGTGTAAGAAAAATATCCATATTTAACACGTTACAAAGTAAAATGGCTGGATGATAAAGATCTGTAGTGGCTTTAAACAGTTGAACAGAGGAACCGTTATTGCAAACAAACAGTTGAGCCAGTCATAACGTTTATTGCAAGAAGTAAAATACAGTTCATGTAATCAATGCATGTTTTGCCCTAAATTTCATATACATTACATTTTAGTGTTTTTTTTTTTTGTGTGTGTGAACTATATTTATCACCAATATACAATTAATAAACACATCAGTTTATATACATCACAGAAGCATCTTAACCCTCTGGTGCTCTTCACGCGTCGGTCAAAAATGACCGAAATTTGTTTTATTTCAATTAAATTGTTCTATATTTTAGTTTGATTATGTTTTTTATTTAACATTTTGTATTTTTAGGGGATTTTAATGGTACTAAAATATATTTACGATCCATTTATTCACTTTTTGAGCACCTGAAAATGAAATCTCCAACTTAAACTCGATAATCTTGAATGCTTTATTGAGCGACAGACTGAAGTTTGATCTCTTATCAAAGATGGCACTTTTGAAGTGAAAAAGGTTTTTAAAAAGTTACAGAATTTTACGTTTATTGTTACGAAAAATACAAAAACATGTTTTACTCAAAAACTGTGAGAAAATCAAAGCCATACATCTAAACAAGTTGTGTTGAAAATGTGAGGCTGATATGTCAGTAAATGATCTTTCAGTGAGTGTGTGGCTGCAGTACCAAACGCCTCCACTAGAGGAACCCCTCATTCATTCCCAACGCGCTCGTTTCTGTCCAGTCATGTCCATGATGTTTTTGTGTGTTCACACAGCAAGTGTCAAAACCTTTACCATGTTTCGTACCATTCTGATCAAAAAAAAAAAAAGTGTTAATAGAGTGCCGAAGTGATGACGTCCCTTTGTAGGCCAACTCGGAGGCTAGCGGCGCATGGGTTCCCTCGATCGAAAAGCTATGCATTTTCCCCATAGACTTTTGGAAAATCGCAAAAAATAAGGTCTGTGTTCAACAAAGAGTTGTGACCCTTACACGTTTGGTCAATCAAGATAATCTTTACAAGTTAATCCAAAATTTATAAATTTTGAAGCCTAAATAAAGCCGTTAGATATACAATGATAACGGTAAAAAGTTCAACAAAAGGCTTTGTTCACCACAGACCTTATTTCAGGCGATTTAGCAAAAACCCATTAAAAAAACCCATAGACTTTAGGGCGAGGGAACCGGTAGTGCTAAAATGCTTTCTCACTTCCACGTTTTGGCCTACAAAGTGGCGTCATAACTTCGGCACTCTATTTGTTCAGTCAAAAGTGACCATAGAGCACCAGAGGGTAAAGTATACACAGATATTGCATCATCACTCAAAAATGTTAATGTTATCACAGTATTGCTGTTTAATTCCACATCAGCATCCACAGAGAACGGAGTGTATTGTGAATACTGTGTGTGTGTGTTGCAGGTTCGACTTCACCCATAAGAAGCAGTCTGGAGGCTCGGGTCAGTACGGTAAAGTGGTGGGCGTCCTGGAGCCGCTGGAGGCCGAGAACTACACCAAACTGGAGTTCAGTGACCAGACCGTGGGCACCAACATCCCCAAGCAGTTCGTGCCCGCCGTGGAGAAGGTGAGGAGATCTCAGGAGCGTCTGACACACAACCCACAGGCGTTTATCATCCGAGACCGCAGACTTCATCAGCAGCGTGTGATGAGGAGCTAAAACCACTGGTCGGAGAAGTACAGGCTAAAATAGGCGTGCGATCAGTGTAAACATGCATTGTAAATACACAACATTCACTAAAACAAGAAAACAGGAAGTGTCTGTGGCATTAGTTCCCAAATACATATTGGTTTCTAGAGCTACATGAACCGATACAAAGAATAAAATAGAAAAATTATGTCTTTATAGTCCCCCTGTGGTGAAATCCAGCTTTTAATGTTGTCTATGTGGTGTTTTTAATATGCTTTAACACACACACATGCGTAAGTTCATAAGTCGACAGCATTACTGAGTATTTCCTCCTTAAAACTGCAGTGAACCAAAGACAGTCTCAAAAACACGGTGTGAAATCGCTGGTGTTTCTGACGTCACAAACTACCTTGTAACCAATCAGATCAACGTGTGATCGTCAACCAGTGGATCTCTGAGTGAGTGGAGGCGGGGCTCATTTGCATATTCATAGAACCGCGCATACTAAATGAGGCACGGGTGTCGAGTTGCATTCAAGATATTTAAAGGCATGAAGACATTTTCTTCAAGGAAAAACGGTTAAATATATGTTTTACGGGTTAAAATGATTGACTACAGGGGGACTTTAATATGTGGCCTCGTTAGGAGATGATCAACAATATTCGCTTCGCCTATGACTACAAAATAATGTCTTGGCTCATCGATGTACAGTGATGTGCGTAAGTTTGGACACTCATGCTAAAGTTGCCTAAAAAGAGGAATAAAAAAATCATCTTTTGGAAATTGATCTTAATGCCTTAATTTTAAAAAATGACGAAAAAAATCCAACCTTTAAGGACACCAATTTTCTTTGTGAATGAATAATGTATCATAAATAAATAAATGTTCTTCCTTAAACAGGGTGCAGAAGTCATAAATCATACGTTAAATCCCCATAGAGGCAGCAGATTTATATTTTTAAAGCCCAGTTATGTCATGGATCCAGGATAATATGCATCCTGATAAAGTTCCCTTGGCCTTTGGGATTAAAATATCCCACATCATCACACACCCTTCCTCACACCTAGAGATTGGCATGGGGGACTTCCCATTATATCATCTCTCAATGCTAATCAAACCAGTGATTACGCTAACTGAGATAAAACCATGCAGAGAAGCGGGAATCTTCTGCTACTCCACTTTCTCCACAGAACAAGAGCTAGCTTAGCTTCCAAAAAAAGATGGCTGACACTAAGTGTACATTCTGTGAGAGAGATCCCTCTACGGGCGGGTGGAGGACATGTGGGACAGCCCCTACTACTGTAGTCTTCAGCCTCTGGACACAAAAAAATGTAGTGGACAAAATGACGATTTGTGCATAATCTGAGGATTTTTTCCAGACAAAAAATCCATAAATCTCTCGTCTCAGGGGGATATGAGGGAGGAAAGCACAGTAATTTGAAAATACTACGGGTTTTCTACTAATACAAAGCTTAATGCTAAATCTTGAAGTATCCCTTTAATCTCTGCAGCCGAAAACACAGAAAACATTACCAGTAAATTATTAAAATGTTTAGACCATCTCCTTCTGTTTTTTTTCACGAGACATTCATAATAATTACGTTTGCCGGTGCGCATTGGCAAGCTTTATGTTTGAATTTGTGCACTGATTATGCTATACATATTTTATATAGGCTATTAAAGGCGTATTATTATGATTTATGGCGTAATCAGTCGACCAATGGCTTAAATGAGCGCCTGCCAGTGGACTATAGGCGTGTTCATCCGAGGGGTTTGTGTCCTCAGGGCTTCAGGGAGGCGAGCGAGAGGGGTCCCCTGACGGGCCACAGGGTCTCCGGCGTGCGCTTCGTGCTGGACGACGGAGCGCATCACATGGTGGACTCCAACGAGATGTCCTTCATCCGGGCTGGAGAGGGCGCTCTCAGACAGGGTATGAGCTCCACATCTCCTCTTCTGTGGCTCTCGCCTGGTGTTGGTGTGTGTGTGACGTGTGTGTGACGTGTGTGCTGTGTGTGCAGCACTGGAGAAGGCCAGTGTGGTGATCCTGGAGCCGGTGATGTCAGTGGAGATCGTGGCCCCTAACGAGTTCCAGGGGGCGGTCATCGCAGGGGTCAACCGGAGGCACGGCGTGATCACGGGGCAGGACGGCACCGAGGGCTACTTCACACTCTACGCTGACGTGAGTCACTCCTGTGTCCGGCTCACACACACACACCGCCGGAGCGGACCACACCATAGTTCAAACTAGGGGTGACGTAACCGATAATTCGTTATTTTTGAAAGCCGGTAACCGATATATTGGCTGATATATCTAAATCCAAACTTTTTTGAGAGCCTGATTACAAAAATAAAACTCACCATTAAAAGACACTTGTACGGAAGCTCTGAGACGCAACGCAAAAAAAATCCTTAAAAAAATAAACAAAATCTAGCATTTTGAGAGTCTTCCATAGAAGTTCTTATTTATTTTTAAATATCTAATAATAATAATAATAATAGCGCTCGTGAAGTCGAACTGCACCTGTAGAATTTCCTTTTCTTGAAAGCCCAGATAAAAGTAAAAAGCTACTATTTTATTTAGATCCATATCTGAGGCACTTCGACTTCACAAGCACATTTCTTTACACACACACACACTTCTACGGAAGACTTCTCGTAATATATTAAATATTACGACTTTATTCTTGTAATGTTTCGACTTTAATCTCAATGTTAGAATTTTTTTGTTTTTACGTTTTGGTTCAGGGCTTCTGTAACGACCAGGCAACACTTTATTTTACTGTGTTCTAACTATAGTAAGACTATATTGTTGATTGATATTACTCCGTACTTAAGTGTGTAATTACACTGTAACAAGGACTCCTTAATATAAAGTCTAACTGTATTTACACAAGTTTTATACTTTTTTCCTTTTTACAGTAAGAGATTGGAAATTGCTAAAAAATTAAATAAAAATAAAAAAATCCCTCAAAAGGAAAATATCCGGATGCGTTGTACAGTAGTAACGTGGATATGACACGTGTGTACAGTGTGTTCTTGTTTCTGTGTGTGAGATGAAACCCTTGTGATTGTGATCATGATTTTGTTTCAGATCCCGTTGAATGATATGTTTGGATACTCCACAGAGCTGCGCTCCTGCACTGAGGTAACACACACACACACACACACACACACACACACACACACACACAGTACTGAAGACTGTAAAGTAGTGATGGGGACGAGACCGCCTATGTTAAGACCGAGTCTTTGAAGGGTCGAGTCCGAGTCTAGACCGAGAAAGCAGAAATCGGTCTCGATACATCACTACTGTAAAGTGATGATGAAATCAGATGTATGTTCACAGTGTGTGTGTGTGTGTGTGTGTGTAGGGTAAAGGCGAGTACACCATGGACTACAGCAGATATCAGCCCTGTCTGCCCAGCGTTCAGGAAGAGCTGGTCAACAAACACCTGGAGGCCACGGGACAGATGCCCATCAAGAAGAGCAAGTGGAAGAACTGAACACACACACACACACACACACACACCTCACGGATGTCAAGAAGGTCACGGGTGATTTGCAGAGATCGGCTCTGGATGGGTTTGCTCAGACACTGTAAATGTCATTGTACAGCAAATGGTTGCAAATGTTGTGATTTAATATAAAATGATGATGTTTTAAATCAGTGTGTCTCGAGTCGCATTGGAAAAGACGCAACACCTCACCTAACTCCAGCTATTACACACACGATAACATGATTCCCTGAGACCGGCGGTGACGGAGAAACATGAGCCGTATGTAGAGAGCGAGGGCATTTCAGAAGGCATGTGACGCCACATCCCGGGTCGGTTTACACACCGGGAGAGCGATAACTTACACAGGCTTTCAGCGGGGTTCTTCTTTGTAATGTATTAAATAAATACATATGTGATGCATCTCACCTGACAACATACACTGATGAGCCAGAACAGTATTGATTATACCGATTACATCTAATCTACCCAGTCCCTCTGTGCTGAAACCCAGCTTTTAATGTTGTCTATGTGGTGTTTTTAATTATGCTTTAACACACACACCATGTGTAAGTTCATAAGTCGACAGCATTGCTGAGTATTTCCTCCTTAAAACTGCAGTGAACCAAAGACAGTCTCAAAAACACGGTGTGAAATCACTGGTGTTTCTGACGTCACAAACGACCTTGTAACCAATCAGATCAACGTGTGATCGTCAACCAGTGGATCTCTGAGTGAGTGGAGGCGGGGCTCATTTGCATATTCATAGAACCGCGCATACTAAATGAGGCAAGGGTGTCGAGTTACATTCAAGATATTTAAAGGCATGAAGACATTTTCTTCAAGGAAAAACAGTTAAATATGAGTTTTAAGGGTTAAAATGATTGACTACAGGGGGACTTTAATATGTGGCCTCGTTAGGAGATGATCAACAATATTCGCTTCGCCTGTGACTACAAAATAATGTCTTGGCTCATCGATGTACATAGAAACAAAACAATAGCAAAGAAAAATAAACTTTCAGAATTTGCAAACACAGACTGTCATATTTACCATCAAACAAACAAACAATTCTTGTTCACAATCATAAAAAAAACTGATTAAAAAAAATGCACGTCTGAATCCAGTGACCGTGTCACTTCCTGTCTACTACAGAGATCCCTTCATCTGATTGGCTTATGATATCCCACAATCCTGTGTGTTCGATTCCATGACACTTGAGCTAAAATGGCGTCTGAAAGTAGCGGTCGTGGTCAGCGTTTCTACTTTATGCTTGTAGCGAGAAATAATATTGTAGTAATTAAATGTTCACTTAGTTATTGTATCTCATTAGACCATTAAGCTCCCTCAGAAATCAGACACAAATCAGCCGCCGAAACGTTCAAATGCTGCTTTCTGGATCACAACCTCCGCAAGCACAGGAACATGAGCCGAAAGCGGACTGGTAATGAGCACGGGTTTACCTGGGACTGGGTCGGCGCTGGGTCCGTGAGGGAGACGGGGCGAGCCACACTGAGCTCAAGCAGAGAGAGAGAGAGAAGCAGCCAGAACACCTCCATCATCCTCAGTCCTGTTTATACAGCTGAGACCAGTTACACAACACTGACGCTTTCCAGACGACAACACTCCCTTACGCAGATCCAGAAGCACTTCAGCAAACTCCCGCTCAGACACCAGGTCATTCACACAGGAAGTTCATGACGACGATGAGGAGCACAAAACATCTCAGAATTCATCAATCCAATGATGTTTGTGCTGCGGTTTTCCCTCCAAAATGATGTCACTTCCTGGAAGATGATGCCAAAAAGGAGCTGGCTCAAGTTCAAGAGACTTTACAGAAGAATAAAATAATGGAAAGTGATATTGAGGACACGGGTTGTTTACTCAAAGATAATATGTTGTGCTCTGTTTCAGGAAATCATGCATAATAAACAGTAAAGATTATCCATATATCATCTGAGTGTCGTGTCACAAAAACACATGGAGGCTGGACCAAAGTATGATTATAAGACCAAAGTGTTTGTGTGTTTGAGGAAATCTGTCCAGTTTTACCATGTGTAACGGCTATTGAAGCTATACAGAAGCCCACTGCTAGCTAGGAAACAACAACATGCTAGCAGAAGATTAACATTTAGGGAAAACAGAAATAAACATGTCCATGTGCAGTATAAATTAACACAAGGGTTGACATGGTATGTTTTACATCATTAGAGTCTTCTAGAAATGATAAAAAGAGAGAAAAGTTTATGACTGACACTTACTTTGTTCTGGGAATTGCTTTCCCTCCAAGGAAATGATGTCACGTCTATCGGGTCATGTGATTTATGGCATAAACGATTTTGACAGACTCCAACTTTAACAGTTTTGCGTGTTGTGTATATTAGTACATCTGATAAAAAAATGTAGGTTACATTCTAAATTAGCAATTCAATTTAGAATATAACCTTCATTTTGGTCCCACTTAGGTGACCATAACTGTTATGTAAGCTACTTGCAACATTAATAATAATAATAATAATGTTGTTTATTAATCAATATGTAAAATCATGTGACATGAAAGTTAACTCATATTTTTATGTAAACTATGATAGGCTATGAGGTATATTGTTTCACGGTGAAATAAAACCACCAAACTAAATGACTCGACACATGACTTCAACCACTTCAGACGAACCGCTGAATCAGTTTAAGTGTTTGAACCGAATCAACAACAGACCGTCTGAACGCGTTTCCAACGGTCATCCGCTTCTGTTTGACGTGTGTAAACAAACTTTTGTTTTTGTTTTTAAACATGAATTTAATTGTGGGAATAACACACACAACACTGATAAATACAAGAATATATATATATATAAATATATACCATGCGGTCAGGAAATGCGAGATTGTCCAAGTTAGAAAAACCGGTAGTGTTCCCTGTTGATCACGTGACCCTCAGCCGCCTGTCACATGACACTGCGCTCCGAACATGGCAGACAGAGGGGAGAACCGGAGTCTCCTAGATGAAGATGATGGAGATGAAGAGGATGAGGGGTCTCGGCACCTGAGCCCGCTGTGTGACCCGAGGCACCTGCTCCACCGGATCCTGGTGCTGGTCTTCATGTGCTTTCTGGGCTTCGGTAAGAACACATCAATCCCGACGAGAGTCACAAGACACACACACACGCCATCCACATATTCATATCAATATTAGCGTTATATTCGCATGACAGAGTACCGTGGTCTTACTATGTTGTTACCATGTTTGGCCTCAGTGGT
Organism: Semotilus atromaculatus; assembly: GCA_031834385.1. Lineage (NCBI taxonomy): Eukaryota > Metazoa > Chordata > Actinopteri > Cypriniformes > Leuciscidae > Semotilus > Semotilus atromaculatus. The sequence goes on along the minus strand of JAULUF010000015.1, from coordinate 36,287,966 downwards.
TTCAGATTTCATGAGAAAGTAAAACTTATGTTTACTGTGTTGTTGTCTCTGTTGCAGGAAGTTATTTCTGTTATGATAATCCAGCTGCGCTTCAGACTCAAGTCATACAGGTGTGTGTGTGGATGTAGGGTCAGTTCATGTTCTCTGAGAAAACATTCAGAAATATAATAAGGTCTACAGCTACAGTAACGTAACGTGTGTGTGTGATGGTTCTTGGCTCGCTGTTTTTGTATCGGCTCATTAATACATGGAGAGTTGCAGACTCACACTGGTTTCCTCCACAAAAACCCAGTTGGATTTTCCATTGGCATTCGGATTATTACAGAACATAAGCTGTACCTGAGTCTAGTAGGACTGAATGTGTAATACAGTATCAGCTGAAAGAGTGTGTACTGCTGTCACTGATTGACTGGAGGTCTCTCTCTCTCTCTCTCTCTCTCTCTCTCTCTCTCTCTCTCTCTCTCTCTGTGTGTGTGTGTGTAGGACATGAGTCTGAACACAGCCTCCTTCATGCAGCTGTACGCCTGGTACTCGTGGCCTAACGTGTTCCTCTGCTTCCTGGGAGGCTTTCTGTTGGACCGGGTCTTCGGCATCAGGTCCAGTCCAGCACACACACACACACACACACACACACTCTCCTCGGCCTCAGATACACTCAAGCTTCACTCGTATCTCATAACATGTCCTTTGTTCATATGTCTGCGGGACTGTGAGAGTGTTGAATGTCAGATGACTAACTCTTGTGTTGTTCTAGGCTGGGGACTGTAATCTTTGCTCTGTTTGTGTTAATAGGGCAGGTAGGTTATCACACACACACATGCATAGATATGGTTGGGAATCGAAAATCCACATCACTTACACAGCCCAGTTTGACCGATGTGTGTGTGTGTTTATGAGTTGTACGGTTGTTTTGCAGATCATATTCGCGGCCGGCGCCCTGGCCAATCACTTCTGGCTGATGAACGTGGGTCGGTTTGTGTTTGGGTGAGCGTGTCTCCTGATTTAAAGCCTGTAGTTGTGGTGTGTGTGTGTGTGTGTGTGTGTGTGTGTGTGTGTGTGTGTGTGTGTGTGTGTGTGTGAACGCTGATCCTCTCTGCTGTGCAGCATCGGTGGAGAGTCTCTGGCTGTGGCACAGAACACGTATGCCGTCAACTGGTTTAAAGGGAAAGAGCTCAACCTGGTGTTCGGCCTGCAGCTCAGCATGGCCAGACTGGTGAGTGTGTGTGTGTGTCTGTGTGTGTGTGTGTGTTGGACATCAGAAGCATCACCTGATCAGACCTCTTAACGACCTCATAAACACATTGTTCATGTCGGCTCAGTGAGTCGATGTACAGATTCATTCTTGGGTTTTAAATGATCGTTGACACAAACGCACCAATGCTCAGTGAACAATTTAGACAATTTACTGGTTATAAATATTTCATACTTGACGTGAATCTGTTCTGCATTTTATTAAAGAAAAATATATATTAATATCTCTATGACGGTGTTATTATTAAACGCTACCCTTCAGAAGTTTGGGTTTGATGAGATGTTTTAGACACGCTCACCAAGCCTGCATTTATTTAATCAAAGACAATAAAACAGTGAAATATTATTCTAATGCTAATTCTACAACCGCTGTTTTCTATGTGAATATTTAGTAAAGTGTAATTTATTCCTGTGATCAAAGCTGAATTTCAGAAATCATTCTAATATGATGGTTAGAAACATTCAAGAAACATTTCATATTTTTGTGGAAACCATCATACATTTTATGTTTCAGGATTCATTGATCAAAAGAACAGCATTTATTATCTTTTGTAACATTATAAATGTCTTTACTGTCACTTTTGATCAGTTTAATGCATCCTTGCAGAGTTAAATCGTGAATTTATTTAACAAAGAAAATCATAATATTATAATTCAATTTGGTGGATTAATGTGAAACTTTAGATAGTTCTGGTGATAATTCTCCATAGAGCTGAAATATGTGTGTGTTACACGTCCATCTTAAATCAGTGGAGAAGTTTATTATAGCGTGATCTCAGTGAATATGACTGACAGCTGTGTGTGTGTGTGTGTGTGTGTGTGTGTGTGTGTGTGTGTGTGTGTGTGTGTGTGTGTGTGTGTGTGTGTGTGTGTGTGTGTGTGTGTGTGTGTGTGTTCAGGGCAGCACAGTGAACATGAACGTGATTGGTTGGGTGTACGGTCGTATTCAGTCTCTGACGGGATCAGCGGGACACACCACTCTCGGGATCACACTCATGATCGGTGAGTATCACAGAATATCACAAATATCTAATATATATATATATATATATATATCAGGAATCACAAATATCACTGCGCTTTAAAACAGAGCCTGAATATGAGTCTGATTTTAACCAGGCACAATGTTCCTTCATTAAACGTTTTCTCCAGTTGTTTTCAAGCCAGAAGTGTGAGTTGAGCATCTATAAACTGGGTTCAGTGTTTCTGCAGGTCGTGTCCTGACACACACACACACACACACACACACACACACACACACACACACACACACACACATCAGACTTTCACTTCTCCTTCTCCTGTCACTGAATCTCCAGTGTTTCTCTCTCTGGAGTAACAGCTCATGTTCCAGATACACGTGTTTAACCCTGACGAAGGCCGTCCTGCTGAAACACACAACTCTTCTTGTGAAATCAACACCAAGCATACAAAACATTAGCATTGGTGGCGTATGAGTTTATTTGACTAGTGTGTTTCCCACACAGTTCCACTTGTTGTTTATAACGAATGTCACTATAATTTGTTTGTTTCAACAATAGATTTCTTCTTTCCTGTTCAGCTCAGAATATCATATTTAAAGGATTTCTCGTGGAATGAGAGGAACTGAAATGCTTAAGTTTACACCCCCGTTATATATAGCTGCTGAGTGTGTGTGTGTGTGTGTGTGTGCAGCGGCGTCCACGTGTCTGTTCTCGCTCACGTGCGCTCTGGTTCTGGGGTTCCTGGACAGACGAGCAGAGAAGATCCTAAAGAAGGAGCAGGGCAGAACCGGTGAGATGCTCCTGACTGATCTCAGAGAGTCCAGCACTTCAGCAGAGTGTGTTTTACAGAAGTGTGTGTGTGTGTAGGGGAAGTCATCAAGCTGACTGATGTCAAGGACTTTCCCTTCTCTCTCTGGCTCATCTTCATCATCTGTGTGGCGTATTACGTGGCCATCTTCCCCTTTATTGGACTGGGCCAGTGAGTTTCTGTCCAGCTGAGTATTCATTTAAACAAAAATCAAGAGTAAACTATTCAAAATGAGTGTAAAACGTGACATGACCAGAAGAGCGTATCTGCACATCATTATGAAGAGATTCCAATGAGTGATGTTGTCTTTACAGAGTTTTCTTCATCGAGAAGTTCGACTTCACTACTGTCCAGGCCAGAGCCATCAACAGGTACACACACACACACACACACACACACACACACACACCCACAGATGTTCACAAGTCTTGATCACTGGAGTCTGAGTCAAGGCTGCAGAAGCGCTTTAGTTTCACTCTCTGTCAGATGTTTTACTGTAGTGTTACTGTAATCGGCCCAGAGCAGTCGTGTTAACAGGTATACACACACACACACACACACACACACTCTCTCTGTCAGATGTTTTACTGTAGCGTTACTGTAATCGGCCCAGAGCAGTCGTGTTAACAGGCACACACACACACACACACACTCTGTCAGATGTTTTACTGTAGCGTTACTGTAATCGGCTCAGAGCAGTCGTGTTAACAGGCACACACACACACACACACTCTGTCAGATGTTTTACTGTAGTGTTACTGTAATCGGCCCAGAGCAGTCGTGTTAACAGGTACAGACACACACACACACACACACTCTCTGTCAGATGTTTTACTGTAGCGTTACTGTAATTGGCCCAGAGCAGTCGTGTTAACAGGTACACACACACACACACACACACTCTGTCAGATGTTTTACTGTAGTGTTACTGTAATCGGCCCAGAGCAGTCGTGTTAACAGGTACACACACACACACACTCTCTGTCAGATGTTTTACTGTAGCGTTACTGTAATTGGCCCAGAGCAGTCGTGTTAACAGGTACACACACACACACACACTCTCTGTCAGATGTTTTACTGTAGCGTTACTGTAATTGTCCCAGAGCAGTCGTGTTAACAGGTACACACACACACACACACACACACACACACACGCTCTCTGTCAGATGTTTTACTGTAGCGTTACTGTAATTGGCCCAGAGCAGTCGTGTTAACAGGTACACACACACACACACACACACACTCTGTCAGATGTTTTACTGTAGTGTTACTGTAATCGGCCCAGAGCAGTCGTGTTAACAGGTACACACACACACACACTCTCTGTCAGATGTTTTACTGTAGCGTTACTGTAATTGGCCCAGAGCAGTCGTGTTAACAGGTACACACACACACACACTCTCTCTGTCAGATGTTTTACTGTAGCGTTACTGTAATCGGCCCAGAGCAGTCGTGTTAACAGGTGTATACACACACACACACACACACACACACACACACACACACACACACACACACACACACACACGCTCTCTGTCAGATGTTTTACTGTAGCGTTACTGTAATTGGCCCAGAGCAGTCGTGTTAACAGGTACACACACACACACACTCTCTGTCAGATGTTTTACTGTAGTGTTACTGTAATCAGCCCAGAGCAGTCGTGTTAACAGGTACACACACACACACACACACACACACACACACACACACACACACACACTCTCTGTCAGATGTTTTACTCTAGCGTGACTGTAATTGGCCCAGAGCAGTCGTGTTAACAGGTACACACACACACACACACACACTCTCTGTCAGATGTTTTACTGTAGTGTTACTGTAATCGGCCCAGAGCAGTCGTGTTAACAGGTACACACACACACACACTCTCTGTCAGATGTTTTACTGTAGTGTTACTGTAATCGGCCCAGAGCAGTCGTGTTAACAGGTACACACACACACACTCTCTGTCAAATGTTTTACTGTAGCGTTACTGTAATTGGCCCAGAGCAGTCGTGTTAACAGGTACACACACACACACACACACTCTCTGTCAGATGTTTTACTGTAGCGTTACTGTAATCGGCCCAGAGCAGTCGTGTTAACAGGTACACACACACACACTCTCTGTCAGATGTTTTGCTGTAGCGTTACTGTAATTGGCCCAGAGCAGTCGTGTTAACAGGTACACACACACACACACACACACACTCTCTGTCAGATGTTTTACTGTAGTGTTACTGTAATCGGCCCAGAGCAGTCGTATTAACAGGTACACACACACACACACACTCTCTGTCAGATGTTTTACTGTAGTGTTACTGTAATCGGCCCAGAGCAGTCGTGTTAACAGGTACACACACACACACACACACACACACACACACACACACACACTCTCTGTCAGATGTTTTACTGTAGCGTTACTGTAATTGGCCCAGAGCAGTCGTGTTAACAGGTACACACACACACACACACACACACACTCTCTCTGTCAGATGTTTTACTGTAGCGTTACTGTAATCGGCTCAGAGCAGTCGTGTTAACAGGTGTACACACACACACACACACACACGCTCTCTGTCAGATGTTTTACTGTAGCGTTACTGTAATTGGCCCAGAGCAGTCGTGTTAACAGGTACACACACACACACACACACTCTCTGTCAGATGTTTTACTGTAGTGTTACTTTAATCAGCCCAGAGCAGTCGTGTTAACAGGTACACACACACACACACACACACACACACACACACACACACACACACTCTCTGTCAGATGTTTTACTCTAGCGTTACTGTAATTGGCCCAGAGCAGTCGTGTTAACAGTTACACACACACACACACACACACACACACACACACACACACACACACACTCTCTGTCAGATGTTTTACTGTAGTGTTACTGTAATCGGCCCAGAGCAGTCGTGTTAACAGGTACACACACACACTCTCTGTCAGATGTTTTACTGTAGTGTTACTTTAATCAGCCCAGAGCAGTCGTGTTAACAGGTACACACACACACACACACACACACACACACTCTCTGTCAGATGTTTTACTCTAGCGTTACTGTAATTGGCCCAGAGCAGTCGTGTTAACAGGTACACACACACACACACACACTCTCTGTCAGATGTTTTACTGTAGTGTTACTGTAATCGGCCCAGAGCAGTCGTGTTAACAGGTACACACACACACACACTCTCTGTCAGATGTTTTACTGTAGTGTTACTGTAATCGGCCCAGAGCAGTCGTGTTAACAGGTACACACACACACACACACACACACACACACACTCTCTGTCAAATGTTTTACTGTAGCGTTACTGTAATTGGCCCAGAGCAGTCGTGTTAACAGGTACACACACACACACTCTCTGTCAGATGTTTTACTGTAGCGTTACTGTAATTGGCCCAGAGCAGTCGTGTTAACAGGTACACACACACACACACACACACACTCTCTGTCAGATGTTTTACTGTAGCGTTACTGTAATTGGCCCAGAGCAGTCGTGTTAACAGGTACACACACACACACACACACACACACACACACACACACACACACACGCTCTCTGTCAGATGTTTTACTGTAGCGTTACTGTAATTGGCCCAGAGCAGTCGTGTTAACAGGTACACACACACACACACACACACACACACACACACACACACTCTCTGTCAGATGTTTTACTGTAGTGTTACTGTAATCGGCCCAGAGCAGTCGTATTAACAGGCACACACACACACACACACACACACACACACACACACACACACACTCTCTGTCAGATGTTTTACTGTAGCGTTACTGTAATTGGCCCAGAGCAGTCGTGTTAACAGGTACACACACACACACACACACTCTCTCTGTCAGATGTTTTACTGTAGCGTTACTGTAATCGGCTCAGAGCAGTCGTGTTAACAGGTGTACACACACACACACACACACACACGCTCTCTGTCAGATGTTTTACTGTAGCGTTACTGTAATTGGCCCAGAGCAGTCGTGTTAACAGGTACACACACACACACACACTCTCTGTCAGATGTTTTACTGTAGTGTTACTTTAATCAGCCCAGAGCAGTCGTGTTAACAGGTACACACACACACACACACACACACTCTCTGTCAGATGTTTTACTCTAGCGTTACTGTAATTGGCCCAGAGCAGTCGTGTTAACAGTTACACACACACACACACACACACACACACACACACACACACTCTCTGTCAGATGTTTTACTGTAGTGTTACTGTAATCGGCCCAGAGCAGTCGTGTTAACAGGTACACACACACACACACACACTCTCTGTCAGATGTTTTACTGTAGTGTTACTGTAATCGGCCCAGAGCAGTCGTGTTAACAGGTACACACACACACACACACTCTCTGTCAGATGTTTTACTGTAGTGTTACTGTAATCGGCCCAGAGCAGTCGTGTTAACAGGTACACACACACACACACTCTCTGTCAGATGTTTTACTGTAGTGTTACTGTAATCGGCCCAGAGCAGTCGTGTTAACAGGTACACACACACACACACACACTCTCTGTCAGATGTTTTACTGTAGCGTTACTGTAATCGGCCCAGAGCAGTCGTGTTAACAGGTACACACACACACACACACACACACACACACACACACACACACACTCTCTGTCAGATGTTTTACTGTAGTGTTACTGTAATCGGCCCAGAGCAGTCGTGTTAACAGGTACACACACACACACACACACTCTCTGTCAGATGTTTTACTGTAGCGTTACTGTAATCGGCCCAGAGCAGTCGTGTTAACAGGCACACACACACACACACACACTCTGTCAGATGTTTTACTGTAGCGTTACTGTAATCGGCTCAGAGCAGTCGTGTTAACAGGCACACACACACACACACACTCTGTCAGATGTTTTACTGTAGTGTTACTGTAATCGGCCCAGAGCAGTCGTGTTAACAGGTACAGACACACACACACACACACACTCTCTGTCAGATGTTTTACTGTAGCGTTACTGTAATTGGCCCAGAGCAGTCGTGTTAACAGGTACACACACACACACACACACACACACACACACACACACACTCTCTGTCAGATGTTTTACTGTAGCGTTACTGTAATTGGCCCAGAGCAGTCGTGTTAACAGGTACACACACACACACACACACACACACACACTCTCTGTCAGATGTTTTACTGTAGTGTTACTGTAATCGGCCCAGAGCAGTCGTGTTAACAGGTACACACACACACACACACACTCTCTGTCAGATGTTTTACTGTAGCGTTACTGTAATCGGCCCAGAGCAGTCGTGTTAACAGGCACACACACACACACACACACTCTGTCAGATGTTTTACTGTAGCGTTACTGTAATTGGCCCAGAGCAGTCGTGTTAACAGGTACACACACACACACTCTCTGTCAGATGTTTTACTGTAGCGTTACTGTAATTGGCCCAGAGCAGTCGTGTTAACAGGTACACACACACACACACACACACACTCTCTGTCAGATGTTTTACTGTAGCGTTACTGTAATTGGCCCAGAGCAGTCGTGTTAACAGGTACACACACACACACACACACACACACACACACACACACACACACACGCTCTCTGTCAGATGTTTTACTGTAGCGTTACTGTAATTGGCCCAGAGCAGTCGTGTTAACAGGTACACACACACACACACACACACACACACACACACACACACACACTCTCTGTCAGATGTTTTACTGTAGTGTTACTGTAATCGGCCCAGAGCAGTCGTATTAACAGGCACACACACACACACACACACACACACACACACACACACACACTCTCTGTCAGATGTTTTACTGTAGCGTTACTGTAATTGGCCCAGAGCAGTCGTGTTAACAGGTACACACACACACACACACACTCTCTCTGTCAGATGTTTTACTGTAGCGTTACTGTAATCGGCTCAGAGCAGTCGTGTTAACAGGTGTACACACACACACACACACACACACGCTCTCTGTCAGATGTTTTACTGTAGCGTTACTGTAATTGGCCCAGAGCAGTCGTGTTAACAGGTACACACACACACACACACTCTCTGTCAGATGTTTTACTGTAGTGTTACTTTAATCAGCCCAGAGCAGTCGTGTTAACAGGTACACACACACACACACACACACACTCTCTGTCAGATGTTTTACTCTAGCGTTACTGTAATTGGCCCAGAGCAGTCGTGTTAACAGTTACACACACACACACACACACACACACACACACACACACACACACACTCTCTGTCAGATGTTTTACTGTAGTGTTACTGTAATCGGCCCAGAGCAGTCGTGTTAACAGGTACACACACACACACACACACTCTCTGTCAGATGTTTTACTGTAGTGTTACTGTAATCGGCCCAGAGCAGTCGTGTTAACAGGTACACACACACACACACACTCTCTGTCAGATGTTTTACTGTAGTGTTACTGTAATCGGCCCAGAGCAGTCGTGTTAACAGGTACACACACACACACACTCTCTGTCAGATGTTTTACTGTAGTGTTACTGTAATCGGCCCAGAGCAGTCGTGTTAACAGGTACACACACACACACACACACTCTCTGTCAGATGTTTTACTGTAGCGTTACTGTAATCGGCCCAGAGCAGTCGTGTTAACAGGTACACACACACACACACACACACACACACACACACACACACACACTCTCTGTCAGATGTTTTACTGTAGTGTTACTGTAATCGGCCCAGAGCAGTCGTGTTAACAGGTACACACACACACACACACACTCTCTGTCAGATGTTTTACTGTAGCGTTACTGTAATCGGCCCAGAGCAGTCGTGTTAACAGGCACACACACACACACACACACTCTGTCAGATGTTTTACTGTAGCGTTACTGTAATCGGCTCAGAGCAGTCGTGTTAACAGGCACACACACACACACACACTCTGTCAGATGTTTTACTGTAGTGTTACTGTAATCGGCCCAGAGCAGTCGTGTTAACAGGTACAGACACACACACACACACACACTCTCTGTCAGATGTTTTACTGTAGCGTTACTGTAATTGGCCCAGAGCAGTCGTGTTAACAGGTACACACACACACACACACACACACACACACACACACACTCTCTGTCAGATGTTTTACTGTAGCGTTACTGTAATTGGCCCAGAGCAGTCGTGTTAACAGGTACACACACACACACACACACACACACACACACACTCTCTGTCAGATGTTTTACTGTAGCGTTACTGTAATTGGCCCAGAGCAGTCGTGTTAACAGGTACACACACACACACACACACACACTCTCTGTCAGATGTTTTACTGTAGCGTTACTGTAATCGGCCCAGAGCAGTCGTGTTAACAGGTACACACACACACACTCTCTGTCAGATGTTTTACTGTAGCGTTACTGTAATTGGCCCAGAGCAGTCGTGTTAACAGGTACACACACACACACACACACACACACACACTCTGTCAGATGTTTTACTGTAGCGTTACTGTAATTGGCCCAGAGCAGTCGTGTTAACAGGTACACACACACACACACACACACACACGCTCTCTGTCAGATGTTTTACTGTAGCGTTACTGTAATTGGCCCAGAGCAGTCGTGTTAACAGGTACACACACACACACACACACACACACACACACACACACACACACACACTCTCTGTCAGATGTTTTACTGTAGTGTTACTGTAATCGGCCCAGAGCAGTCGTGTTAACAGGTACACACACACACACACACACACACACTCTCTGTCAGATGTTTTACTGTAGTGTTACTGCAATCGGCCCAGAGCAGTCGTGTTAACAGGTATACACACACACACACACACTCTGTCAGATGTTTTACTGTAGTGTTACTGTAATCGGCCCAGAGCAGTCGTGTTAACAGGTACACACACACACACACACACACACGCTCTCTGTCAGATGTTTTACTGTAGCGTTACTGTAATCGGCCCAGAGCAGTCGTGTTAACAGGTATACACACACACACACACACACACACTCTGTCAGATGTTTTACTGTAGTGTTACTGTAATCGGCCCAGAGCAGTCGTGTTAACAGGTACACACACACACACACACACACACACACACGCTCTCTGTCAGATGTTTTACTGTAGCGTTACTGTAATTGGCCCAGAGCAGTCGTGTTAACAGGTACACACACACACACACACACACACACACACACACACACACACACACTCTCTGTCAGATGTTTTACTGTAGCGTTACTGTAATTGGCCCAGAGCAGTCGTGTTAACAGGTACACACACACACACACACACACACACACACACACACACACACACGCTCTCTGTCAGATGTTTTACTGTAGCGTTACTGTAATTGGCCCAGAGCAGTCGTGTTAACAGGTACACACACACACACACACACACACACACACACACACACACACTCTCTGTCAGATGTTTTACTGTAGCGTTACTGTAATTGGCCCAGAGCAGTCGTATTAACAGGCACACACACACACACACACACACACACTCTCTGTCAGATGTTTTACTGTAGCGTTACTGTAATTGGCCCAGAGCAGTCGTGTTAACAGGTACACACACACACACACACACTCTCTCTGTCAGATGTTTTACTGTAGCGTTACTGTAATCGGCTCAGAGCAGTCGTGTTAACAGGTGTACACACACACACACACTCTCTGTCAGATGTTTTACTGTAGTGTTACTTTAATCAGCCCAGAGCAGTCGTGTTAACAGGTACACACACACACACACACACACACACTCTCTGTCAGATGTTTTACTCTAGCGTTACTGTAATTGGCCCAGAGCAGTCGTGTTAACAGTTACACACACACACACACACACACACACACTCTCTGTCAGATGTTTTACTGTAGTGTTACTGTAATCGGCCCAGAGCAGTCGTGTTAACAGGTACACACACACACACACACTCTCTGTCAGATGTTTTACTGTAGTGTTACTGTAATCGGCCCAGAGCAGTCGTGTTAACAGGTACACACACACACACACTCTCTGTCAGATGTTTTACTGTAGTGTTACTGTAATCGGCCCAGAGCAGTCGTGTTAACAGGTACACACACACACACACACACTCTCTGTCAGATGTTTTACTGTAGCGTTACTGTAATCGGCCCAGAGCAGTCGTGTTAACAGGTACACACACACACACACACACACACACACACACACACACTCTCTGTCAGATGTTTTACTGTAGCGTTACTGTAATTGGCCCAGAGCAGTCGTGTTAACAGGTACACACACACACACACTCTGTCAGATGTTTTACTGTAGCGTTACTGTAATTGGCCCAGAGCAGTCGTGTTAACAGGTACACACACACACACACACACACACACACTCTCTGTCAGATGTTTTACTGTAGCGTTACTGTAATTGGCCCAGAGCAGTCGTGTTAACAGGTACACACACACACACACACACACACACACACTCTCTGTCAGATGTTTTACTGTAGCGTTACTGTAATTGGCCCAGAGCAGTCGTGTTAACAGGTACACACACACACACACACACACACACTCTCTGTCAGATGTTTTACTGTAGCGTTACTGTAATCGGCCCAGAGCAGTCGTGTTAACAGGTACACACACACACACACACACACACACACACACTCTGTCAGATGTTTTACTGTAGCGTTACTGTAATTGGCCCAGAGCAGTCGTGTTAACAGGTACACACACACACACACACACACACACGCTCTCTGTCAGATGTTTTACTGTAGCGTTACTGTAATTGGCCCAGAGCAGTCGTGTTAACAGGTACACACACACACTCTCTGTCAGATGTTTTACTGTAGTGTTACTGTAATCGGCCCAGAGCAGTCGTGTTAACAGGTACACACACACACACACACACACTCTCTGTCAGATGTTTTACTGTAGTGTTACTGCAATCGGCCCAGAGCAGTCGTGTTAACAGGTATACACACACACACACACACTCTGTCAGATGTTTTACTGTAGTGTTACTGTAATCGGCCCAGAGCAGTCGTGTTAACAGGTACACACACACACACACACACACACACACACACACACACACACACACACACACACACACACGCTCTCTGTCAGATGTTTTACTGTAGCGTTACTGTAATCGGCCCAGAGCAGTCGTGTTAACAGGTATACACACACACACACACACACACACACACTCTGTCCGATGTTTTACTGTAGTGTTACTGTAATCGGCCCAGAGCAGTCGTGTTAACAGGTACACACACACACACACACACGCTCTCTGTCAGATGTTTTACTGTAGCGTTACTGTAATCGGCCCAGAGCAGTCGTGTTAACAGGTATACACACACACACACACACTCTCTCTGTCAGATGTTTTACTGTAGCGTTACTGTAATTGGCCCAGAGCAGTCGTGTTAACAGTTACACACACACACACACACACACACACACACACACACACACACACACACACACTCTCTCTGTCAGATGTTTTACTGTAGTGTTACAGTAATCGGCCCAGAGCAGTCGTGTTAACAGGTACACACACACTCTCTGTCAGATGTTTTACTGTAGTGTTACTTTAATCAGCCCAGAGCAGTCGTGTTAACAGGTACACACACACACACACACTCTCTGTCAGATGTTTTACTCTAGCGTTACTGTAATTGGCCCAGAGCAGTCGTGTTAACAGGTACACACACACACACACACACACTCTCTGTCAGATGTTTTACTGTAGTGTTACTGTAATCGGCCCAGAGCAGTCGTGTTAACAGGTACACACACACACACACACACACACACACACACACTCTCTGTCAGATGTTTTACTGTAGTGTTACTGTAATCGGCCCAGAGCAGTCGTGTTAACAGGTACACACACACACACACACGCTCTCTGTCAGATGTTTTACTGTAGTGTTACTGCAATCGGCCCAGAGCAGTCGTGTTAACAGGTATACACACACACACACACACTCTGTCAGATGTTTTACTGTAGTGTTACTGTAATCGGCCCAGAGCAGTCGTGTTAACAGGTACACAACACACACACACACACACACACACACACACACACACACACACACACACACACACACACGCTCTCTGTCAGATGTTTTACTGTAGCGTTACTGTAATCGGCCCAGAGCAGTCGTGTTAACAGGTATACACACACACACACACACACTCTGTCAGATGTTTTACTGTAGTGTTACTGTAATCGGCCCAGAGCAGTCGTGTTAACAGGTACACACACACACACACACACACACACACACGCTCTCTGTCAGATGTTTTACTGTAGCGTTACTGTAATCGGCCCAGAGCAGTCGTGTTAACAGGTATACACACACACACACACACTCTCTCTGTCAGATGTTTTACTGTAGCGTTACTGTAATCGGCCCAGAGCAGTCGTGTTAACAGGTATACACACACACACACACACTCTCTCTGTCAGATGTTTTACTGTAGCGTTACTGTAATCGGCCCAGAGCAGTCGTGTTAACAGGTACACACACACACACACACACTCTCTCTGTCAGATGTTTTACTGTAGCGTTACTGTAATTGGCCCAGAGCAGTCGTGTTAACAGGTACACACACACACACACTCTCTCTGTCAGATGTTTTACTGTAGCGTTACTGTAATCGGCCCAGAGCAGTCGTGTTAACAGGTGTATACACACACACACACACGCTCTCTGTCAGATGTTTTACTGTAACGTTACTGTAATTGGCCCAGAGCAGTCGTGTTAACAGGTACACACACACACACACACACACTCTCTCTGTCAGATGTTTTACTGTAGCGTTACTGTAATTGGCCCAGAGCAGTCGTGTTAACAGGTACACACACACACACACACACACTCTCTCTGTCAGATGTTTTACTGTAGCGTTACTGTAATTGGCCCAGAGCAGTCGTGTTAACAGGTACACACACACACACACTCTCTCTGTCAGATGTTTTACTGTAGCATTACTGTAATCGGCCCAGAGCAGTCGTGTTAACAGGTGTATACACACACACACACACACACACACGCTCTCTGTCAGATGTTTTACTGTAGCGTTACTGTAATTGGCCCAGAGCAGTCGTGTTAACAGGTACACACACACACACACACTCTCTGTCAGATGTTTTACTGTAGTGTTACTTTAATCTGCCCAGAGCAGTCGTGTTAACAGGTGTACACACACACACACACACACGCTCTGTCAGATGTTTTACTCTAGCGTTACTGTAATTGGCCCAGAGCAGTCGTGTTAACAGGTACACACACACACACACACACACACACACTCTCTGTCAGATGTTTTACTCTAGCGTTACTGTAATTGGCCCAGAGCAGTCGTGTTAACAGGTACACACACACACACACACGCACACACACACACTCTCTGTCAGATGTTTTACTGTAGTGTTACTGTAATCGGCCCAGAGCAGTCGTGTTAACAGGTACACACACACACACACTCTCTGTCAGATGTTTTACTGTAGTGTTACTGTAATCGGCCCAGAGCAGTCGTGTTAACAGGTACACACACACACACACACACACACACACTCTCTCTGTCAGATGTTTTACTGTAGCGTTACTGTAATCGGCCCAGAGCAGTCGTGTTAACAGTTACACACACACACACACACACACTCTCTCTGTCATATGTTTTACTGTAGCGTTACTGTAATCGGCCCAGAGCAGTCGTGTTAACAGGTACACACACACACACACACTCTCTCTGTCAGATGTTTTACTGTAGCGTTACTGTAATTGGCCCAGAGCAGTCGTGTTAACAGGTACACACACACACACACACACTCTCTCTGTCAGATGTTTTACTGTAGCGTTACTGTAATCGGCCCAGAGCAGTCGTGTTAACAGGTACACACACACACACACACTCTCTCTGTCAGATGTTTTACTGTAGCGTTACTGTAATTGGCCCAGAGCAGTCGTGTTAACAGGTACACACACACACACACACTCTCTCTGTCAGATGTTTTACTGTAGCGTTACTGTAATTGGCCCAGAGCAGTCGTGTTAACGGTAATGCTGCAACTTTTCCCCGTTCACACTCAAAAACAGGACAACGTCAGTCATTCTTATTTGCTTTAGCGACTGACAGTGCATGTGTGACACCGTTTGACTGTGCAGTATCGTGTACATCATCTCGGCGCCGGCGTCTCCTCTGCTGGGGTTTCTGGTGGACCGGACCGGCCGTAACGTGCTCTGGGTTCTGCTGGCCGTCGTCACCACACTCCTCTCACACATGATGCTGGCCTTCACCTTCTGGAACGCCTGGATCGCCATGGTAAGCTGTGTGTGTGTGTGTGTGTGTGTGTGTGTGTGTGTTCAGGTTCAGGTTTATTGGTATAGCCCATTTCATACACAGAACGGTAACCCAATGTGCTTCACATAATAGCAATTACACAATAATATTAGCAATAAAAACATGTTAATTCACAAGGAACATAAAACACAAAAATGAGAGCTTAAAATAAAAACATAATAGTTCACAGGAGACATAATGACCACAGGTACAAGAGAAGGTTAATAGAAAGCATCGTAGAAAAGTTTTTTTTTTAATCTGGATTTAAAAATAGAGACAGTGGGAGAGGTCTTAATGTCTACAGGAAGACGGTTCCAAAGACGGACCGCATAACAGCTAAAGGCTGCCTCTCCCTGCTTGGTACGAGCGCTGGATTGTACCAGTTGGAATTTTCCAGCAGATCTAGGAGATCTTGAGGGGCTATATATTTCAAGCATCTCTGTTATATAGAGAGGTCCTTGACCATTTAGTGATTTAAAAACAAGAAAAATAACTTTAAAATCAATTCTATAGATTACTGGTAACCAGTGTAGAGATTTTAAAATTGGTGTGATATGATCTTTTCTTTTGGTTCTGGTCAATAGCCTTGCTGCTGCATTTTGAATAATTTGAAGAGGTTTTATTGTTTTTTTAGGGAGACCAGTGAAAAGACCATTACAATAATCCACCCTACTGGTGATGAAAGCATGAATAAGCCTTTCTAAATCTACCGGTAATATGACGTGTGTGTGTGTGTCCATGACCCCTCAGGTCTTTAACCCTGTGTGTGTGTGTCAGTGTCTCCTAGGCCTCTCTGCTGTATGTGTGTGTGTCCATGACCCCTCAGGTCTTTAACCCTGTGTGTGTGTGTGTGTGTGTGTGTGTCAGTGTCTCCTAGGCCTGTCGTACTCTCTGCTGGCCTGTGCGCTGTGGCCCATGGTGGCGTTTGTGGTGCCGGAGCATCAGCTGGGGACGGCGTACGGATTGTAAGTCTCTCCTCTGATGTTCCTTATCGTCTGCTGAAGATCATGCAGATGTTTCTGACGCTCTGATGTGTGTGTGTGTGCGCAGCATGCAGTCCATCCAGAACCTGGGTCTGGCCGTCATGTCGATGGCTGCGGGGAGCATCCTGGACAACAAGGGTTACCTCTTCCTCGAGGTCTTCTTCATCGCCTGCCTGTGCAGTGAGTATCTGAACACTAGGGCTGTCAAAATGGCGGAGAATATAAATTCAAAATTCCTTTGTAAATATTAGCAAAATTCTAATTATATTCAAATTTTAAAGGCGATACTTTAAAAAAAGTACTGTATTGTCTTCTATGCCCACAAGAGGGTGCAAGCGAGCACAACAAACAAATATAAATCAGATCAAGCATCACATCTTTTATTGAAATTAAATGACATTGACTTTTTAAAGTGCATTCACTTTTCAAACAATTGTTCTCCATAAATGTAAATGTATAAACTACGTTAAAAGCTGGATTTTCAACAAAAATCATGGTCACGTTTAATTTAAAAGTAACAAGTTGTGGAAACAAATTCTTAATTTGTGGCCATGATCTGTTGTGTTTTTGTCCAGAACAGTAGTATAAGCAGTGTTGTGCATGAACGCGTTCAATGAACGACGTTCACTGAACGCGTTCATATTTTCGCCGAACGCTGAACTGAACGAATCACTTTTCATACAATGAACGTAAACGAGAGCGGCGCTCACTCTGGCAGGAATGAGCAGCACGCGCAGTTCACGTTCACGCTCATTTGAAAAGTCAGGTTTTACCAGGGCTTAATTTGAGCCGGAACACGCCGGAACATGTTCCGTCACCTCCGACATTGGATCCGGAACCTTTTTTATTGGATCCGGCACCTCCTGTGTCACTAAAATTAATTGCCTAAATAAAAAAAATAAAAAAATATACTGTTATACGAGTTGAGATTGCTGTTAGCCTCGATCGTTTCACTCAGGGGAAAAATGTCAAAAAGACAGGAAAGTTTGCTTAACTTTTTCAAATACGCTGGACAGTCAGATCCCAAACAAGCAAAAATCGTTTCCGCTGATCAAAAAGGAGACCACGGTGGACACATGTAGCCTAGTCTATCGATATCGCGTTATTTCGACATAATAAGGGGACATTCTAATCTGCATTAAGCCACATTAAGCGTTCTTATAGCCTAATGGTTTTCTATGGGAGGAAAATGCTTAACCGTTCATATTATGGGCTCATCTGATTTTTTGTAGGCCTGCATAGCATAGCCTATTTGTTAGGATTTTAGTATCATAATGATTAGGCTAATAAATGCACGCACAATTATCCGTGAACTTGATTTGAACAAATGCCTTTCAACTTGTGTGTGCAAAATTCAGAATTAAATTGATGTGCAGAAATTTGTACAAATAGAGAGTAGGCTATGTAGGCCTACTATACTGTTGTAGCCATTAAAAAAGCGCGTTTCATATTTGTTAAAATATTATAATGTTATTTTTTTTTTCCATTTATGTTAATTTATGAAAAGTGAACAGCTCGACCGAGTAAGATAGGATGCGCAATATGAGACATGGAGCGGGTCAGACATGATTTTGACCGTTGAAGTTGAAGTTGTTATAGAATGCCTTTCTTTAAAGTGAATTTCGTTTTGTATAAATTGTATCTTAATTTTAATAAATTTTTCATCAACCAATTGCCTGTATTTAATGAATAGGCCGACGAAACAAATATAACGGAGGCGCCCGCGCTCTCACTTGCATTGCACGTGAACTAGAGCACATCCTAACTTAACGAAACTCAGTGTATGCCTCACACAGACATGACAAATACATCAAATACACAAAGCTTGAAATGTCTTTAAAAGAAATAATTCAAAACGAAAAAAGAAAAAGGCTACTCTCTGATTATGTAATCCATTATTAGGCTTATTCATGTGCATATATTTTTGATTAGTTTTGGAGTGGCAGTGATTTGCAGCTGGTAATGGATGGTAAAGAGGTTCTATTAAGTAAGATGGTGGCCTATCTTAAAAAGAATTTAACAAATGAACGTGAACTAGTTCATTTTTAGATATGTGAACTTAGTTCATTTAAAAAAAAAAAAGAACTATGAACATGAACTAGTTCATTATCATCTGTGTGAACTGAACTTTGAGCTAGTTCTTTTTAAGTATGAACTGGCACAACACTGAGTATAAGTATAGTTTACCTGTGTGTTCTGGCCCATGTTGTGTAGTTCCTTCACACTGTGAACTGTAGCGCCGGTGCTGATGAACCTGTGACTGCTGACGTGTGTGTGTGACGCTGTGCTGTGTGTTTCAGTGGCGCTGCTGGCTGTGGTGTTGCTGTATCTGTATGACTATCACACAGGTAAGCTCAGCCGTCTCTCCTGTCTGTGGGCCTGCAGCGGGCCGTTGTTCACACACACTTCTCACACACTCTGCTTCTGTCCTCAGAGGGAGACCTGAACCTGACGGCCTCGACGCGAGCGGAGCGACTCAAGTCTGAGTGAGTCACCCGTCACACACTCCTCACACACTCCTCACACACCCCTGTCACACACCCCTGTCACACACCCCTGTCACACACCCCTGTCACACACCCCTGTCACACACCCCTGTCACACACCCCTGTCACACTCCTCACACACTCCTCACGGCTCTCACTGGACACCAGCTCCACACACACTTCTCACGGCTCTCTCTGGACACCAGCTCCACACACACACTCCTCACAGCTCTCACTGGACACCAGCTCCACACACACACTCCTCACACACTCCTCATGTCTCTCACTGGACACCAGCTCCACACACACACTCCTCACGGCTCTCACTGGACACCAGCTCCACACACACACTCCTCACGGCTCTCACTGGACACCAGCTCCACACACACACTCCTCACGGCTCTCACTGGACATCAGCTCCACACACACACACACTCCTCACAGCTCTCACTGGACACCAGCTCCACACACACTTCTCACGGCTCTCTCTGGACACCAGCTCCACACACACACTCCTCACAGCTCTCACTGGACACCAGCTCCACACACACACTCCTCACACACTCCTCACGTCTCTCACTGGACACCAGCTCCACACACACACTCCTCACACACTCCTCACGTCTCTCACTGGACACCAGCTCCACACACACACTCCTCACGGCTCTCACTGGACACCAGCTCCACACACACACTCCTCACACACTCCTCACGTCTCTCACTGGACACCAGCTCCACACACACACTCCTCACACACTCCTCACGTCTCTCACTGGACACCAGCTCCACACACACACTCCTCACGTCTCTCACTGGACATCAGCTCCACACACACACACACTCCTCACAGCTCTCACTGGACACCAGCTCCACACACACTTCTCACGGCTCTCTCTGGACACCAGCTCCACACACACACTCCTCACAGCTCTCACTGGACACCAGCTCCACACACACACTCCTCACACACTCCTCACGTCTCTCACTGGACACCAGCTCCACACACACACTCCTCACACACTCCTCACGTCTCTCACTGGACACCAGCTCCACACACACACTCCTCACGGCTCTCACTGGACACCAGCTCCACACACACACTCCTCACACACTCCTCACGTCTCTCACTGGACACCAGCTCCACACACACACTCCTCACACACTCCTCACGTCTCTCACTGGACACCAGCTCCACACACACACTCCTCACAGCTCTCACTGGACACCAGCTCCACACACACACTCCTCACAGCTCTCACTGGACACCAGCTCCACACACACACTCCTCACGGCTCTCACTGGACACCAGCTCCACACACACACTCCTCACGGCTCTCACTGGACACCAGCTCCACACACACACACTCCTCACGGCTCTCACTGGACACCAGCTCCACACACACACTCCTCACGGCTCTCACTGGACACCAGCTCCACACACACACTCCTCACAGCTCTCACTGGACACCAGCTCCACACACACACTCCTCACGGCTCTCACTGGACACCAGCTCCACACACACACTCCTCACGGCTCTCACTGGACACCAGCTCCACACACACACACTCCTCACGGCTCTCACTGGACACCAGCTCCACACACACACTCCTCACGGCTCTCTCTGGACACCAGCTCCACACACACACTCCTCACGGCTCTCACTGGACACCAGCTCCACACACACACACTCCTCACGGCTCTCACTGGACACCAGCTCCACACACACACTCCTCACGGCTCTCTCTGGACACCAGCTCCACACACACACTCCTCACACACTCCTCACAGCTCTCATTGGACACCAGCTCCACACACACACTCCTCACGGCTCTCACTGGACACCAGCTCCACACACACACACTCCTCACGGCTCTCACTGGACACCAGCTCCACACACACACTCCTCACGGCTCTCTCTGGACACCAGCTCCACACACACACTCCTCACACACTCCTCACAGCTCTCATTGGACACCAGCTCCACACACACACTCCTCACGGCTCTCACTGGACACCAGCTCCACACACACACACTCCTCACGGCTCTCACTGGACACCAGCTCCACACACACACTCCTCACGGCTCTCTCTGGACACCAGCTCCACACACACACTCCTCACAGCTCTCTCTGGACACCAGCTCCACACACACACACACACACTCCTCACACACTCCTCACAGCTCTCACTGGACACCAGCTCCACACACACACTCCTCACAGCTCTCACTGGACACCAGCTCCACACACACACTCCTCACAGCTCTCACTGGACACCAGCTCCACACACACACTCCTCACGGCTCTCACTGGACACCAGCTCCACACACACACTCCTCACGGCTCTCACTGGACACCAGCTCCACACACACACTCCTCACGGCTCTCACTGGACACCAGCTCCACACACACACTCCTCACGGCTCTCACTGGACATCAGCTCCACACACACACTCCTCACAGCTCTCACTGGACATCAGCTCCACACACACACACACTCCTCACGGCTCTCACTGGACATCAGCTCCACACACACACACACACTCCTCACGGCTCTCACTGAACATCAGCTCCACACACACACACACTCCTCACGGCTCTCACTGGACATCAGCTCCACACACACACACACTCCTCACAGCTCTCTCTGGACACCAGCTCCACACACACACACCTGCACAGCTCTCACTGGACACCAGCTCCACACACACACTCCTCACGGCTCTCTCTGGACACCAGCTCCACACACACACTCCTCACAGCTCTCACTGGACACCAGCTCCACACACACACACTCCTCACAGCTCTCACTGGACATCAGCTCCACACACACACACTCCTCACGGCTCTCACTGGACACCAGCTCCACACACACACACTCCTCACAGCTCTCACTGGACACCAGCTCCACACACACACTCCTCACAGCTCTCACTGGACACCAGCTCCACACACACACACTCCTCACAGCTCTCACTGGACATCAGCTCCACACACACACTCCTCACGGCTCTCACTGGACACCAGCTCCACACACACACTCCTCACAGCTCTCACTGGACACCAGCTCCACACACACACTCCTCACAGCTCTCACTGGACACCAGCTCCACACACACACTCCTCACAGCTCTCACTGGACATCAGTTCCACACACACACACACTCCTCACGGCTCTCACTGGACATCAGCTCCACACACACACTCCTCACGGCTCTCACTGGACACCAGCTCCACACACACACTCCTCACGGCTCTCACTGGACATCAGCTCCACACACACACTCCTCACAGCTCTCACTGGACATCAGCTCCACACACACACTCCTCACAGCTCTCACTGGACATCAGTTCCACACACACACACACTCCTCACGGCTCTCACTGGACATCAGCTCCACACACACACTCCTCACGGCTCTCACTGGACACCAGCTCCACACACACACTCCTTACACACTCCTCACAGCTCTCACTGGACACCAGCTCCACACACACACTCCTCACAGCTCTCACTGGACACCAGCTCCACACACACACTCCTCACAGCTCTCACTGGACACCAGCTCCACACACACACTCCTCACAGCTCTCACTGGACATCAGTTCCACACACACACACACTCCTCACGGCTCTCACTGGACACCAGCTCCACACACACACACACTCCTCACAGCTCTCACTGGACACCAGCTCCACACACACACACACACACACTCCTCACGGGTCTCACTGGACATCAGCTCCACACACACACTCCTCACGGCTCTCACTGGACATCAGTTCCACACACACACACACTCCTCACGGCTCTCACTGGACACCAGCTCCACACACACACTCCTCACAGCTCTCACTGGACACCAGCTCCACACACACACTCCTCACAGCTCTCACTGGACATCAGTTCCACACACACACACACTCCTCACGGCTCTCACTGGACACCAGCTCCACACACACACTCCTCACGGGTCTCACTGGACATCAGCTCCACACACACACTCCTCACAGCTCTCACTGGACATCAGCTCCACACACACACTCCTCACAGCTCTCACTGGACATCAGTTCCACACACACACACACTCCTCACGGCTCTCACTGGACATCAGCTCCACACACACACTCCTCACGGCTCTCACTGGACATCAGCTCCACACACACACTCCTCACGGCTCTCACTGGACACCAGCTCCACACACACACTCCTCACGGCTCTCACTGGACACCAGCTCCACACACACACTCCTCACGGCTCTCACTGGACACCAGCTCCACACACACACTCCTCACGGCTCTCACTGGACATCAGCTCCACACACACACTCCTCACAGCTCTCACTGGACACCAGCTCCACACACACACTCCTCACAGCTCTCACTGGACATCAGCTCCACACACACTCCTCACGGCTCTCACTGGACACCAGCTCCACACACACACTCCTCACGGCTCTCACTGGACACCAGCTCCACACACACACTCCTCACAGCTCTCACTGGACACCAGCTCCACACACACACTCCTCACAGCTCTCACTGGACATCAGCTCCACACACACACTCCTCACAGCTCTCACTGGACACCAGCTCCACACACACACTCCTCACAGCTCTCACTGGACACCAGCTCCACACACACACTCCTCACAGCTCTCACTGGACATCAGCTCCACACACACACTCCTCACGGCTCTCACTGGACATCAGCTCCACACACACACTCCTCACGGCTCTCACTGGACACCAGCTCCACACACACACTCCTCACGGCTCTCACTGGACACCAGCTCCACACACACACTCCTCACAGCTCTCACTGGACATCAGCTCCACACACACACTCCTCACGGCTCTCACTGGACACCAGCTCCACACACACACTCCTCACGGCTCTCACTGGACACCAGCTCCACACACACACTCCTCACAGCTCTCACTGGACACCAGCTCCACACACACACTCCTCACGGCTCTCACTGGACATCAGCTCCACACACACACTCCTCACGGCTCTCACTGGACATCAGCTCCACACACACACTCCTCACGGCTCTCACTGGACATCAGCTCCACACACACACTCCTCACGGCTCTCACTGGACACCAGCTCCACACACACACTCCTCACGGCTCTCACTGGACACCAGCTCCACACACACACTCCTCACGGCTCTCACTGGACACCAGCTCCACACACACACTCCTCACAGCTCTCACTGGACATCAGCTCCACACACACACTCCTCACAGCTCTCACTGGACATCAGCTCCACACACACTCCTCACGGCTCTCACTGGACATCAGCTCCACACACACACTCCTCACAGCTCTCACTGGACATCAGCTCCACACACACTCCTCACAGCTCTCACTGGACATCAGCTCCACACACACTCCTCACGGCTCTCACTGGACACCAGCTCCACACACACACTCCTCACAGCTCTCACTGGACATCAGCTCCACACACACTCCTCACGGCTCTCACTGGACACCAGCTCCACACACACACTCCTCACGGCTCTCACTGGACACCAGCTCCACACACACACTCCTCACAGCTCTCACTGGACACCAGCTCCACACACACACTCCTCACAGCTCTCACTGGACACCAGCTCCACACACACACTCCTCACAGCTCTCACTGGACATCAGCTCCACACACACACTCCTCACAGCTCTCACTGGACACCAGCTCCACACACACACTCCTCACAGCTCTCACTGGACACCAGCTCCACACACACACTCCTCACAGCTCTCACTGGACATCAGCTCCACACACACACTCCTCACAGCTCTCACTGGACACCAGCTCCACACACACACTCCTCACAGCTCTCACTGGACACCAGCTCCACACACACACTCCTCACAGCTCTCACTGGACACCAGCTCCACACACACACTCCTCACAGCTCTCACTGGACACCAGCTCCACACACACACACTCCTCACGGCTCTCACTGGACACCAGCTCCACACACACACTCCTCACGGCTCTCTCTGGACACCAGCTCCACACACACACTCCTCACAGCTCTCACTGGACACCAGCTCCACACACACACACTCCTCACGGCTCTCACTGGACACCAGCTCCACACACACACTCCTCACGGCTCTCACTGGACACCAGCTCCACACACACACTCCTCACGGCTCTCACTGGACACCAGCTCCACACACACACTTGTCACACACAGCATTAGACCGAAGCGCTGCTGGTACAGTCTGTCGAGAACACACATCATATTAATATTTCAACAGTTGACACTGTTTTCATGACAGTTCAACAGGTTTAAGCCCAACAACTCCTTTATGTGTGACGTGAGTCCAGATGTTGTCCGGCGCGGCTGTGTGTTTTCCACAGGGAATCCAAGAACACTGTCACTTCGTTTGTTATACATATCTTGTCTTTTGGAAAACCTGCTACTATTGAATGCTTTAGCTCTGTTCCCAATCCTCCGCGCCCGAGGGCATCATGGGTAGGGCTGCACCATTCACCCAAGCCATGGTATAAGTCATTAATAATCGATTATTATAATCCATCATATTCGCACTAAGCCAAATCGTGATGTCTATTAATAGTGCAGCCATAATCATCAGCCTGTTATAAAAATGCTGCTTTATGTAATGTTCTTTTGGCAGCATCACATATAATGCCACAATCACTCTCAATGCCAGTAAACCCGTAAACACAAGATGGCCGATGAGCCGAGGTGTTGACATGTTTCCTTCAGGACTGTGTTCTGTGTACAGGGTGAACTGTAAGTGGACTCGGTCTGTGAAGAACTTCTGTTAGTTTGCTGTGACCGTTTGGTTTATGTGTGTGTGTGTGTGTGTGTGTGTGTGTGTGTGTGTGTGTGTTTCAGGTGACGGCTCTTCTGCACTGCGTCCTTCACTGAACACTTTCCTCTGACCACATCCCCCACAATCCTTTAGACGAGCACCGGACAGATGGGCACGCACACACACACACACACACACACACACACACACTACAAAGCATTTTACATGATCTTGTGACATTATTCTCATCAGTTGGAAAAAACTAATTCTTGTTTGACATTTTATAATATAAAATTTTAATAATACTTCATGATATTACTACCATGTAATTACCCTGTAGTGCCTGTAATGATTTTAACTCATGATTTTAATAAAGAAACTGTGCCAGGGTAGGATTGTTTTAATCACTGTATTATTGTAGTAATGGGTTAATTGTAATGAAAATAATGTCACAAGGTCCTAAAGTATTCTTGATGTATTCTTTCTTTCTTTCTTTCTTTCTTTCTTTCTTTCTTTCTTTCTCTCTCCCTCCATCCCTCCTTCCTCTCTCCTCCATCCCTCCTTCCTCTTTCCATCCCTCCTTCCTCCATCCCTCCATCCCTCCTTCCTCTTTCCCTCCATCCCTCCTTCCTCCATCCCTCCTTCCTCTTTCCCTCCATCCCTCCTTCCTCCATCCCTCCTTCCTCTCTCCTCCATCCCTCCTTCCTCTCTCCTCCATCCCTCCTTCCTCCATCCCTCCATCCCTCCTTCCTCTTTCCCTCCATCCCTCCTTCCTCCATCCCTCCTTCCTCTTTCCCTCCATCCCTCCTTCCTCCATCCCTCCTTCCTCTCTCCTCCATCCCTCCTTCCTCTCTCCTCCATCCCTCCTTCCTCCATCCCTCCTTCCTCTCTCCTCCATCCCTCCTTCCTCCATCCCTCCTTCCTCTCTCCTCCATCCCTCCTTCCTCTCTCCTCCCTCCCTCTCTCCTCCATCCCTCCTTCCTCTCTCCTCCATCCCTCCTTCCTCCATCCCTCCTTCCTCTCTCCTCCATCCCTCCTTCCTCTCTCCTCCATCCCTCCTTCCTCTCTCCTCCATCCCTCCTTCCTCCATCCCTCCTTCCTCTCTCCTCCATCCCTCCTTCCTCTCTCCTCCATCCCTCCTTCCTCTCTCCTCCATCCCTCCTTCCTCTCTCCTCCATCCCTCCTTCCTCTCTCCTCCATCCCTCCTTCCTCTCTCCTCCATCCCTCCTTCCTCTCTCCTCCATCCCTCCTTCCTCCATCCCTCCTTCCTCTCTCCTCCATCCCTCCTTCCTCTCTCCTCCATCCCTCCTTCCTCTCTCCTCCATCCCTCCTTCCTCCATCCCTCCTTCCTCTCTCCTCCATCCCTCCTTCCTCTCTCCTCCCTCCCTCTCTCCTCCATCCCTCCTTCCTCTCTCCTCCATCCCTCCTTCCTCTCTCCTCCATCCCTCCTTCCTCTCTCCTCCATCCCTCCTTCCTCTCTCCTCCATCCCTCCACCCCTCCTTCCTCCCTCCCTCTCTCCTCCATCCCTCCTTCCTCCCTCCCTCTCTCCTCCATCCCTCCTTCCTCCCTCCCTCTCTCCTCCATCCCTCCTTCCTCTCTCCTCCATCCCTCCTTCCTCTCTCCTCCATCCCTCCTTCCTCCATCCCTCCTTCCTCTCTCCTCCATCCCTCCTCCCTCTCTCCTCCATCCCTCCTTCCTCCATCCCTCCTTCCTCCATCCCTCCTTCCTCTCTCCTCCATCCCTCCTTCCTCTCTCCTCCATCCCTCCACCCCTCCTTCCTCCCTCCCTCTCTCCTCCATCCCTCCTTCCTCCCTCCCTCTCTCCTCCATCCCTCCTTCCTCCCTCCCTCTCTCCTCCATCCCTCCTTCCTCCCTCCCTCTCTCCTCCATCCCTCCTTCCTCTCTCCTCCATCCCTCCTTCCTCCATCCCTCCTTCCTCTCTCCTCCATCCCTCTCTCCTCCATCCCTCCTTCCTCTTTCCCTCCATCCCTCCTTCCTCTTTCCCTCCATCCCTCCTTCCTCTCTCCTCCATCCCTCCTTCCTCCTTCCCTCCTCCTTTCGGGATGAAGCGAGGCACGTTCCTCCATGGGGTCCAGCTGCTGTCTCAGGGTCTTGGTCATTAAACATCGAAGAGCTTTCTGTGTGTAGAGGCCGACTCCAGAAGTATCCAGGGTCCACTGTCAACACACTGCCCAGGCCTCACTGGTTCTCGAGGCAAACCCCTTTTATTGTAGTTACAGTTTTAATGATCTTTTTTACCAGTTTTAATTCTGGTTTGTTTGCACAGTACCATGGGATTCACTTGATTGATTTAATCCCCAAAGGACTGCCTATCCACCTCCTGTTTATGAAGAACTGTCTTTGGGCCGGCTCACACACTGTGCTGTTAAAGCCGTGAGCACACGGTCTAGAGACATGTTTTTTCATAAGTTGAACTGCTTTTATCTTGAGCACAGAGTTTCTAGAGTGCCGTGTAATGAGCGCTACGGTTAAAGGTGTCCGTCTAGTGTGTAGAGCGATGGAAAAGTGTGGCAGTGGAATGGAGAAACACGCTCTGTGTGAACGGCCCGTACTCATAGATATTGTAAATGGCATTTCATATTGACTTTAAAGCATTTTTTCTTGAAGATTTGTCATGTTGTTATTTTATTTTTTTTTCTGCAATTTGTAATTTACTTTTAGTCATGAAACTCTAGATGGCGCAGGCTGATGGTCCTGTACATGCAATCTGCAATCAATGACATCATCACGGCATGGCACAAGCTGATTGGCTCAGCTGATCCTGCAGCCAATGAGATGCTTGCTGAACATTTAAATAGTCGTGTTGAGTGTTAGCCGTAGGATAGTGTTCCTCTGAACCCCTCCACCTCCCCAGCTCCACCTGCCTAGATCTGATACAGCATTGATCAGTGTCTGTTAGTGCAGCAGATCTGACGGTGTGGGTCTATAGCAGCAGATCTAGTCCCGCAACACCACATACATTTCACATGGACAGATATTTATCAACATCTTAAAGCTATTTCAAGAGTTTACATGATTCACATATATATAATCTATGTACAATTACATTTTGAAAGCGATTTTGCTTTAAAATATAGTGGAATAGTGGGGGTTTTTTACCTTAAGTTTTCTATCAGAAGTATTTGGGTTGAAATATGAAATATGACCTGCCATGTCATTGACAGCATGTATTGCCTATATATTCTGTAGTATGATTATATTGCTTCAGCTTCATCTCTGTAATATTTCATCGTTCTGCGTGTAATGCTGTATTTGAAATACTATTTTATATACATTTTTATGAGCTAATGATCAAAGATTTTCAGCGCAGCCGTGAAGGTGTTGATTCTGAACGCTGCAGTGCAGCACCAAGACTGTTGACTGGTCTCTCAATCTGTCACTGACTCTCATGATGATAATAAAAACAATGAGATGTACTGTTTTGTTTTTTAGTGTGTGTGTGTGTAAATGGCAGATGTCAGTGTAGTGAACCCTCAGTTTTGTCTCAGGGATGTGCAGCGTGTCCATCAGGAGGCTGTGGAGGATCAAGAGCATCTGAAGCCAATGTCCCTGTTCGGCCTGCGCAACCGCTATCTGTCCAGACTGGGCGTGCAGGTGACAGAAAACACACACACACACACACACACACACACATCTGGGTGTGCAGGTGACCGAAAACACACACATCTGGGCGTGCAGGTGACAGAAAACACACACATCTGGGCGTGCAGGTGACAGAAAACACACACACACACACACACATCTGGGCGTGCAGGTAACAGAAACACACATCTGGGCGTGCAGGTGACAGAAAACACACACACTCACACATCTGGGCATGCAGGTGACAGAAAACACACACACTCACACATCTGGGCATGCAGGTGACAGAAAACACACACACATCTGGGCGTGCAGGTGACAGAAAACACACACACATCTGGGCGTGCAAGTGACAGAAAACACACACACATCTGGGCATGCAGGTGACAGAAAACACATCTGGGCGTGCAAGTGACAGAAAACACACACACACACATCTGGGCGTGCAGGTGACAGAAAACACACACACACATCCGGGCGTGCAGGTGACAGAAAACGTCTCTGGTTACTTGCGTAACCTATGTTCTCTGAATGGGGAACGAGACGCTGCGGAAAGCGCAGTGGGATATCCTCTGGATGTGCCGATTGCCTGAAGCCCTATAGAATCACGCCAATTCATTGGCTGATGGCGCTCGCGCAAAGCTGGCTCCGCCCGCCATCTTCTCCTCAGATTTCTCTGCCGAAAAGAAAAACTGTCGGCAGCGCGAGGAGCTTAGCAGCGAACGCAGCGTCTCGTTCCCTATTCAGAGAACATAGGTTACGCAAGTAACCAGAGACGTTCTCTTTCATAGGTTCACTCAACGCTGCGGAAAGCGCAGTGGGAACGAAATGCCAAACTCGCCAAGCTAAAGCGCTGCCATAACTGGTACCAGACCAAATAATGATAACCATGATCGGTTCAAGCAGACAGAACCTGGGAACCTGGAGTCATGTCAAGATCTAAATTATAGAACCTCACAAAAGTGTGCGGAGAGGACCAACCTGCCGCCACGCCAATGTCTTCCAAGAGGGCCCCTCTAAAGAGAGCTTGAGAGGAAGCCACACTTCTGGTGGAATGTGCTCTGATGCTAAGAGGTGAAGGCAAACCACGCACCTCGTAAGCCAGCGAAATAGCGTCCGTTACCCAGTGGGAAATCCTCTGTTTTGATGCGGCAAGCCCACGGTGGCCAGCACCAAAACATACCAAGAGCTGGTTTGATTTCCTCCAACCGCTTGAGCGATCTACATACAACTTCAAAGAACGGACCGGACCGGGCAGAGCAAGTTAAGTTTCCTTTCTTCCTCAAAGGCAAAAGGAGGAGGGTGGAAAGCGTTAAGGATAACAACCTGAGAGCGGAACGCAGTGGAAAGAACCTTGTACCATACCCTGACCTCGGCCTCAAGGTAACCCTAACCAGGCCAGGAGCGAAGTCCAAGCACGACTCTCTAATAGAGAGAGCCTGCAAATCCCCCATCCGATTTAGTGAAGATAAAGCCAACAAAAGAGCAACCTTAAGAGTCAGAATCCGCTCAGGGGCTGACTCTAAGGGCTCGAAGGGAGCCTCTGTCAAACCCTCCAGGACGACTGACAGGTCCCACGAGGGAATTCTAGGGGAGCGAGCCGGTTTCAGGCGCCTAACCCCACGCATGAAGGCTGAAACTAACCTCAGTTTCCCCAAGGGAATCTCGTCTGATTCTCTATGAGCGGCAATAGCTACGACATATACTCTGAGAGTGGTAGCAGCCACTCCGGAGGCAAACTTTTCCTGCAGGAATTCCAGCACTGAGCCTACTGGGCAGCTAACTGGGTTCCTATCATGTGCTAAGCACCATGCCTCTAACACCCTCCACTTGGAGGAATACAGCCTCCTCGTAGAAGGGGCTCTAGCACTCGCGATGGTCTCCTGAACGTCGGTTGGGAGATCAACGCTTAAAGCTAACTGCCTCTGATAGGCCAAACACACAACTTCCAAATGTCGGGGCGAGGGTGCCATATCCTGCGCTGAAGCTGGGAAAGCAGGTCCTCCCTGACCGGGATCTCCCAGGGGGAGGATTCCAACAGAGGGATCAGCTCCGAAAACCATGGCTGGGACGGCCAGAAGGAGGCGGACTCCGCTCTCCCTCACTCTGGGCAGAACCGCCTGGATCAGCTTGATGGGCAGGAAGGCATAGAGTTTCTGCATCGGCCATGGGTGGGTGAATGCATCTATCCCCAACGGAGCTGGAGGGCTCAGGGAGAACCAAAGCGGGCATTGGGACGACTCCTGAGATGCAAAGAGGTCCACTTCCGCTTTTCCGAACATCTCCCAGATCAGGGCCACCGTCTGGCGGTTCAACATCCATACCCCAGACCTGAGCTTCTGCCTCGACAGGAAATCTGCTGCGAGGTTCAGAATCCCTGGGACATGAACTGCTCTCAGAGAGAGGAACCTGCCCTGGGACCACAGGAGAAGGTGACGCGCATGCCTGTCTAGGGTGCGCGATCGTGAACCCCCCTGTCTGTTTACATGGGACACTACCGGCATATTGTCCGTTATGACAATGACATTGTGTCCTTCGAGGAAAGGGAGAAAGTGGCAAAGAGCCAGGAAGACAGCCCTCAGTTCCAAGCTGTTTATGTGCCACGAGAGGGTCTCGCCAGTCCAAACCCCACACGCTGGCCTGCCCCCCACACGCTGGAAATAAGCATCCTTGAGGTCTACTGTCACGAACCAGTCCCCCGGCTGGATATAAGATATGATAGCCTTCAGCGTCAACATCTTGAATTTCCCTTTGTAAAGAGAGAAATTTAACCGGTGACGATCTAGTATCGGCTGCAGGCCGCCTCCCTTTTTCGGGACCAGGAAGTAATTGCTGTAGAAGCCCTGTTCGACTTCCCCCGAAGGAATCTCTTCTATCGCCCCCTTCAGCAGAAGGGATGAAATCTCCTGCTGTAGTACAGAAGCCTGAGCGGCGCTGTCGACTACAGTAGGAAAGACCCTGTTGAAGCAGGGGGGGTTGTGACAAAACTGAAGCGTGTAGCCGAGTCGAACTGTGCGAAGGATCCAAGGCGATACCCCTGGTAAACGCTCCCATTCTTGAAAGAAATGAGATAGAGGGAGAGGAGTGTTGCAGTGCAAGGGACATACCTGAGGTAGGGTGTCGCGCTGGTTCCCATGGGGAGGCGTGGTTGACCGTGGAGGAGAGCGCTTGGCGTCCTGACACAAACTGGGGGTACCACTGCCTGGATAGAAGTAACTGGGTCCGCCTGCTCCAGAGGAAAACGAACTGTTCCTCCGAGGAAGCGATTGGCGGGTGTAACGTGCACCGGGAGCGAGGGGAGAAAGCAAGACGCGTCTCCTTCCTCCTGCGCCGGACTGGGTGACGAGAGTGAAACAGGACCTGCACTTCGAAACACACTGGGTGGCGAAGGTGACAGGGTTGGAGGAGGAGAGCCGGTTGGAGGAGGGCAGAAATGCTTGCGCGGTCTGTCCCAACCTCATAGATCTGGTGAGGCTCTTCTCCTTCTGACCTGCGGGTCAGGTACGGCTCGAGGAGGCTGGAGCGGCCGATTTGTTGGACCGCTTCAGCTGAAGGCGCTTGTGAGGGCGCTGGCGGGGAAACGGACGACCTCTGGCTCCCCAGACCGTAGTTGGTGGGGGTGAGCCGGGTCACTCCTTCTAGTAGGGAATTCAGCCCTATGAGCAGAACGTTCTCGGGTTTGAGAAGGGGGAGGGTTGGAGTCTCTTGGCTCTCTAACCCTCCTGGGCATAAACTGCCTGAACGCGGCCGACTGAGACTTAGCGGCACGGAACTTCTCAACCACCATGTTGACCGCCTCCCCGAAAAGACCTGAGTGGGAGATAGGAGCGTCCAGGAGAAAACTCTTATCTTTGTCTCGGATCTCCGTGAGATTCAACCAGAGGTGGCGCTCTGCGGCAACCGAGCCCGCCATAGAGCGACCCACAGCCCGAGCAGTGTGTTTGGTGGCTCTTAGGGCCAGATCTGTGGCTTTGCGAAGCTCTTTGACAGCTTCGGGCGTCAGTCCCTCTCCTTCATCCATGTCCTTCAAGACGTCCGCTTGGTAGGCTTGAAGGATGGCCATGGTATGCAGGGCCATGCCTGCTTGACCAGCCGCCATGTAAGACTTCCCAATAAGGGAGGAAGTAGTCCTACAAACCTTGGAATGAAGGAGGGGACGCGACTTCCAGGACGGTGCAGAAGACGGGGCAAGGTGGTTAGCCAGCGTGTCCTCGACTGCTGGAATAGCGGAATAACCCTGCTCCACAAAACCAACGAGGTTGGTGAAGTCAGCGGCTGCCGCATTAGTTAGGCGTGCTGAGAAAGGCTGCTTCTATGGCAAGCGCGCGTTCATCATATTACGACGTAAGAGCGTCGAGGCGGAGCCAGCTTTGCGCTAGTGCCATCAGCCAATGAATTGGCGTGATTCTATAGGGCTTCAG
The DNA here is from genome assembly GCA_031834385.1 of Semotilus atromaculatus. Classification (NCBI taxonomy): domain Eukaryota; kingdom Metazoa; phylum Chordata; class Actinopteri; order Cypriniformes; family Leuciscidae; genus Semotilus; species Semotilus atromaculatus. Next base: position 36,253,229 of record JAULUF010000015.1, on the reverse strand, counting down.
GCAATCGGCACATCCAGAGGATATCCCACTGCGCTTTCCGCAGCGTTGAGTGAACCTATGAAAGAGAACACACACACACATCTGGGCGTGCAGGTGACAGAAAACACTCACATACACACACACACACGCACACACACACATCTGGGCGTGCAGGTGACAGAAAACACACACATACACACACACACACACACACATCTGGTCGTGCAGGTGACAGAAAACACACACACACACACACATCTGGTCGTGCAGGTGACAGAAAACACACACACACACATCTGGTCGTGCAGGTGACAGAAAACACACACACACATACACATCTGGGTGTGCAGGTGACAGAAAACACACACATACACACACACATCTGGGTGTGCAGGTGACAGAAAACACACACATACACACACACATCTGGGCGTGCAGGTGACCGAAAACACACACACATCTGGGCGTACAGGTGACAGAAAACACACTCACACATCTGGGTGTGCAGGTGACAGAAAAAAACACACACACATTTTGGCATGCAGGTAACAGGAAACACACACACACACACGCATCTGGGCGTGCAGGTGACAGAAACACACACCTGGGCGTGCAGGTAACAGAAAACACACATCTGGGCGTGCAGGTAACAGAAAACACACATCTGGGCGTGCAGGTAACAGAGAAAACACTCACATCTGGGCGTGCAGGTAACAGAAAACACACACACATCTGGGCGTGCAGGTAACAGAAAACACACACACACACACACATCTGGGCGTGCATGTAACAGAAAACACACACACACATCTGGGCGTGCAGGTGACAGAAAACACACACACATCTGGGCATGCAGGTAACGGAAAACACGCACACACACATCTGGGCGTGCAGGTAACAGAAAACACACATCTGGGTGTGCAGGTAACAGAAAACACACACACACATCTGGGTGTGCAGGTAACAGAAAACACACACACACACACATCTGGGCGTGCAGGTAACAGAAAACACACACGTACACATCTGGGCGTGCAGGTAACAGAAAAACACACATCTGGGCGTGCAGGTAACAGAAAACACACACACATCTGGGCGTGCAGGTAACAGAAAACACACACACATCTGGGCATGCAGGTAACAGAAAACACACACACATCTGGGCGTGCAGGTAACAGAAAACACACACACATCTGGGCATGCAGGTAACAGAAAACACACACACATCTGGGCGTGCAGGTAACAGAAAACACACACACATCTGGGCGTGCAGGTAACAGAAAACACACACACATCTGGGCATGCAGGTAACAGAAAACACACACACATCTGGGCGTGCAGGTAACAGAAACACACACACACATCTGGGCGTGCAGGTAACAGAAAACACACACACATCTGGGCATGCAGGTAACAGAAAACACACACACATCTGGGCGTGCAGGTAACAGAAAAACACACATCTGGGAGTGCAGGTAACAGAAAACACACACATCTGGGCGTGCAGGTGACAGAAAACACACACACACATCTGGGCATGCAGGTAACGGAAAACACTCACACACACACATCTGGGCGTGCAGGTAACAGAAAACACACACCTGGGCGTGCAGGTAACAGAAAACACACACACACATCTGGGCGTGCAGGTAACAGCAGGTAACAGAAAACACACACACATCTGGGCGTGCAGGTGACAGAAAACACACATACACATCTGGGCGTGCAGGTGACAGAAAACACACACACACATCTGGGCATGCAGGTAACGGAAAACACTCACACACACACATCTGGGCGTGCAGGTAACAGAAAACACACATCTGGGTGTGCAGGTAACAGAAAACACACATCTGGGTGTGCAGGTAACAGAAAACACACACACACACACACACATCTGGGTGTGCAGGTAACAGAAAACACACACACACATCTGGGCGTGCAGGTAACAGAAAACACACACGTACACATCTGGGCGTGCAGGTAACAGAGAAAACACACACATACATCTGGGCGTGCAGGTAACAGAAACACACACACATCTGGGCGTGCAGGTAACAGAAAACACACACACATCTGGGCATGCAGGTAACAGAAAACACACACACATCTGGGCGTGCAGGTAACAGAAAAAACACACATCTGGGCGTGCAGGTAACAGAAAACACACACACACAGCTGGGCGTGCAGGTAACAGAAAACACACACACATCTGGGCGTGCAGGTAACAGAAAACACACACATCTGGGCATGCAGGTAACAGAAAACACACACACACATCTGGGCGTGCAGGTAACAGAAAAAACACACATCTGGGCGTGCAGGTAACAGAAAACACACACACACATGTGGGTGTGCAGGTAACAGAGAAAACACACACATCTGGGCATGCAGGTAACAGAAAACACACACACACATCTGGGCGTGCAGGTAACAGAGAAAACACACACATCTGGGCGTGCAGGTGACAGAAAACACACACACATCTGGGCGTGCAGGTAACAGAAAACACACACATCTGGGCGTGCAGGTAACAGAAAACACACACATCTGGGCGTGCAGGTGACAAAACACACACATCTGGGCGTGCAGGTAACAGAAAACACACACATCTGGGCGTGCAGGTAACAGAAAACACACACCTGGGCGTGCAGGTAACAGAAAACACACACACACATCTGGGCGTGCAGGTAACAGCAGGTAACAGAAAACACACACACATCTGGGCGTGCAGGTGACAGAAAACACACATACACATCTGGGCGTGCAGGTGACAGAAAACACACACACACATCTGGGCATGCAGGTAACGGAAAACACTCACACACACACATCTGGGCGTGCAGGTAACAGAAAACACACATCTGGGTGTGCAGGTAACAGAAAACACACACACACACACATCTGGGTGTGCAGGTAACAGAAAACACACACACACATCTGGGCGTGCAGGTAACAGAAAACACACACACATCTGGGCATGCAGGTAACAGAAAACACACACACACACACACACATCTGGGCGTGCAGGTAACAGAAAAAACACACATCTGGGCGTGCAGGTAACAGAGAAAACACACACATCTGGGCATGCAGGTAACAGAAAACACACACACACACATCTGGGCGTGCAGGTAACAGAGAAAACACACATACACACATCTGGGCGTGCAGGTAACAGAAAACACACATCTGGGCGTGCAGGTAACAGAAAAAACACACATCTGGGCGTGCAGGTAACAGAAAACACACACATCTGGGCGTGCAGGTGACAGAAAACACACACACATCTGGGCGTGCAGGTAACAGAAAACACACACATCTGGGCGTGCAGGTAACAGAAAACACACACATCTGGGCATGCAGGTAACAGAAAACACACACATCTGGGCATGCAGGTAACAGAAAACACACACCTGGGCGTGCAGGTAACAGAAAACACACACACATCTGGGCGTGCAGGTGACAGAAAACACACACACACACATCTGGGCATGCAGGTAACAGAAAACACACACCTGGGCGTGCAGGTAACAGAAAACACACACACACATCTGGGCGTGCAGGTAACAGAAAACACACACCTGGGCGTGCAGGTAACAGAAAACACACACACATCTGGGCGTGCAGGTAACAGAAAACACACACACATCTGGGCGTGCAGGTGACAGAAAACACACATACACATCTGGGCGTGCAGGTGACAGAAAACACACACACACATCTGGGCATGCAGGTAACGGAAAACACTCACACACACACATCTGGGCGTGCAGGTAACAGAAAACACACATCTGGGTGTGCAGGTAACAGAAAACACACACACACACACATCTGGGTGTGCAGGTAACAGAAAACACACACACACATCTGGGCGTGCAGGTAACAGAGAAAACACACACGTACACATCTGGGCGTGCAGGTAACAGAGAAAACACACACATACATCTGGGCGTGCAGGTAACAGAAACACACACACATCTGGGCGTGCAGGTAACAGAAAACACACACACATCTGGGCATGCAGGTAACAGAAAACACACACACATCTGGGCGTGCAGGTAACAGAAAAAACACACATCTGGGCGTGCAGGTAACAGAAAACACACACACACAGCTGGGCGTGCAGGTAACAGAAAACACACACACATCTGGGCGTGCAGGTAACAGAAAACACACACATCTGGGCATGCAGGTAACAGAAAACACACACACACATCTGGGCGTGCAGGTAACAGAAAAAACACACATCTGGGCGTGCAGGTAACAGAAAACACACACACACATGTGGGTGTGCAGGTAACAGAGAAAACACACACATCTGGGCATGCAGGTAACAGAAAACACACACACACATCTGGGCGTGCAGGTAACAGAGAAAACACACACATCTGGGCGTGCAGGTGACAGAAAACACACACACATCTGGGCGTGCAGGTAACAGAAAACACACACATCTGGGCGTGCAGGTAACAGAAAACACACACATCTGGGCGTGCAGGTGACAGAAAACACACACATCTGGGCGTGCAGGTAACAGAAAACACACACATCTGGGCGTGCAGGTGACAAAACACACACATCTGGGCGTGCAGGTAACAGAAAACACACACATCTGGGCGTGCAGGTAACAGAAAACACACACCTGGGCGTGCAGGTAACAGAAAACACACACACACACCTGGGCGTGCAGGTAACAGAAAACACACACACATCTGGGCGTGCAGGTGACAGAAAACACACACACATCTGGGCGTGCAGGTGACAGAAAACACACACACACATCTGGGCATGCAGGTAACAGAAAACACACATACACATCTGGGCGTGCAGGTGACAGAAAACACACACACACACACATCTGGGCGTGCAGGTAACAGAAAACACACACACACACATCTGGGTGTGCAGGTAACAGAAAACACACACACATCTGGGCGTGCAGGTAACAGAAACACACACACATCTGGGCGTGCAGGTAACAGAAAACACACACACACACATCTGGGTGTGCAGGTAACAGAAAACACACACACATCTGGGCGTGCAGGTAACAGAAACACACACACATCTGGGCGTGCAGGTAACAGAAAACACACACACATCTGGGCGTGCAGGTAACAGAAAAAACACACATCTGGGCGTGCAGGTAACAGAAAACACACACACACATGTGGGCGTGCAGGTAACCGAGAAAACACACACATCTGGGCATGCAGGTAACAGAAAACACACATCTGGGTGTGCAGGTAACAGAAAACACACACACACACATGTGGGCGTGCAGGTAACCGAGAAAACACACACATCTGGGCATGCAGGTAACAGAAAACACACATCTGGGTGTGCAGGTAACAGAAAACACACACACACACATCTGGGTGTGCAGGTAACAGAAAACACACACACATCTGGGCGTGCAGGTAACAGAAACACACACACATCTGGGCGTGCAGGTAACAGAAAACACACACACATCTGGGTGTGCAGGTAACAGAAAACACACACACATCTGGGCGTGCAGGTAACAGAAACACACACACATCTGGGCGTGCAGGTAACAGAAAACACACACACATCTGGGCATGCAGGTAACAGAAAACACACACACACATCTGGGCGTGCAGGTAACAGAAAAAACACACATCTGGGCGTGCAGGTAACAGAAAACACACACACACATGTGGGCGTGCAGGTAACCGAGAAAACACACACATCTGGGCATGCAGGTAACAGAGAAAACACACACATACACACACATCTGGGCGTGCAGGTGACAGAAAACACACACACATCTGGGCGTGCAGGTAACAAAACGCACACACATCTGGGCGTGCAGGTAACAGAAACACACACACATCTGGGCGTGCAGGTAACAGAAAACACACACATCTGGGCATGCAGGTAACAGAAAACACACACACACACACATCTGGGCGTGCAGGTAACAGAAAAAACACACATCTGGGCGTGAGGGTAACAGAAAACACACACACACATGTGGGTGTGCAGGTAACAGAAAACACACACATCTGGGCATGCAGGTAACAGAAAACACACACACACATCTGGGCGTGCAGGTAACAGAGAAAACACACACATACACACACATCTGGGCGTGCAGGTGACAGAAAACACACACATCTGGGCGTGCAGGTAACAGAAAACACACATCTGGGCGTGCAGGTAACAGAAAACACACACATCTGGGCGTGCAGGTAACAGAAAACACACATCTGGGCGTGCAGGTAACAGAAAACACATCTGGGCGTGCAGGTAACAGAAAACACACACACACACACATGTGGGCGTGCAGGTAACAGAAAACACACACACATCTGGGCGTGCAGGTAACAGAAAACACACACATCTGGGCGTGCAGGTAACAGAAAACACACACACACATGTGGGCGTGCAGGTAACAGAAAACACTCACACACATCTGGGCGTGCAGGTAACAGAAAACACACACACATCTGGGCGTGCAGGTAACAGAAAACACATCTGGGTGTGCAGGTAACAGAAAACACACACACACATCTGGGCGTGCAGGTAACAGAAAACACTCACACACATCTGGGCGTGCAGGTAACAGAAAACACACACACATCTGGGCGTGCAGGTAACAGAAAACACATCTGGGTGTGCAGGTAACAGAAAACACACACACATCTGGGTGTGCAGGTAACAGAAAACACACACACATCTGGGCGTGCAGGTAACAGAAAACACATCTGGGTGTGCAGGTAACAGAAAACACACACACATCTGGGTGTGCAGGTAACAGAAAACACTCACACACATCTGGGCGTGCAGGTAACAGGAAACACACACATCTGGGCGTGCAGGTAACAGAAAACACATCTGGGTGTGCAGGTAACAAAACACACACACACACACATCTGGGCGTGCAGGTAACAGAAAACACACATCTGGGCGTGCAGGTAACAGAAAACACACATCTGGGCGTGCAGGTAACAGAAAAAACACATCTGGGCGTGCAGGTGACAGAAAACACACACACATCTGGGCGTGCAGGTAACAGAAAACACACACACACATCTGGGCGTGCAGGTAACAGAAAATACACACACACACACATGTGGGCGTGCAGGTAACAGAAAACACACACACATCTGGGCGTGCAGGTAACAGAGAAAACACACATACACACATCTGGGCGTGCAGGTAACAGAAAAAACACACATACACACATCTGGGCGTGCAGGTAACAGAAAACACACACACATCTGGGCGTGCAGGTAACAGAGAAAACACACACATACACACACATCTGGGCGTGCAGGTGACAGAAAACACACATCTGGGCGTGCAGGTAACAGAAAACACACACATCTGGGCATGCAGGTAACAGAAAACACACATCTGGGCGTGCAGGTAACAGAAAACATACACACACACACATGTGGGCGTGCAGGTAACAGAAAACACACACACACATGTGGGCGTGCAGGTAACAGAAAACACACACACACATCTGGGCGTGCAGGTAACAGAAAACACATCTGGGTGTGCAGGTAACAGAAAACACACACACACACACATCTGGGCGTGCAGGTAACAGAAAACACACACACACACATCTGGGCGTGCAGGTAACAGAAAACAGACATCTGGGCGTGCAGGTAACAGAAAACACACATCTGGGCGTGCAGGTAACAGAAAAAACACATCTGGGCGTGCAGGTAACAGAAAACACACACATACACACACATCTGGGCGTGCAGGTGACAGAAAACACACACACATCTGGGCGTGCAGGTAACAGAAAACACACACACACATCTGGGCGTGCAGGTAACAGAAAATACACACACACACACACACATGTGGGCGTGCAGGTAACAGAAAACACACACACATCTGGGCGTGCAGGTAACAGAGAAAACACACATACACACATCTGGGCGTGCAGGTAACAGAGAAAACACACATACACACATCTGGGCGTGCAGGTAACAGAAAACACACACACACACACATCTGGGTGTGCAGGTAACAGAAAACACACACACACATCTGGGCGTGCAGGTAACAGAGAAAACACACACGTACACATCTGGGCGTGCAGGTAACAGAAAACACACACATACATCTGGGCGTGCAGGTAACAGAAAACACACACACACAGCTGGGCGTGCAGGTAACAGAAAACACACACACACATCTGGGCGTGCAGGTAACAGAGAAAACACACATATATCTGGGCGTGCAGGTAACAGAAAACACACACACATCTGGGCGTGCAGGTAACAGAGAAAACACACACATCTGGGCGTGCAGGTGACAGAAAACACACACACATCTGGATGACCCAACCCAACCAGATGAACTGGATAAATATCATGAAAGTTCTGATCACATCTGACTCCTGACGTTATGCTGCCTAACTCATAATCATACACTGTTCGTTTGTTGGCCAAAGGAGGACTGGCCCCCTGACTGAGCCTGGGTTCTCCCAAGGTTTTTTTTCTCCATTCTGTCACCTGATGGAGTTTTGGTTCCTTGCCACTGTTGCCTTTTTCGCCTCTCTTCGCCTTTGTTGCCATTGGCTTTTGGCTTGCTTAGTTGGGGACATTTAACATTTAATTTTGAATTTAACAATACTATTACAACATTGTTTTTCTGTTATCTCTGTAAAGCTGCTTTGAAACAATTTGAATTGTAAAAAGCGCTATATAAATAAAGGTGACTTGACTTGACATCTGGGCGTGCAGGTGACAGAAAACACACACATCTGGGCGTGCAGGTAACAGAAAACACACACATCTGGGCATGCAGGTAACAGAAAACACACACCTGGGCGTGCAGGTAACAGAAAACACACACCTGGGCGTGCAGGTAACAGAAAACACACACACACATCTGGGCGTGCAGGTAACAGCAGGTAACAGAAAACACACACACATCTGGGCGTGCAGGTGACAGAAAACACACATACACATCTGGGCGTGCAGGTGACAGAAAACACACACACACACATCTGGGCATGCAGGTAACAGAAAACACACATCTGGGTGTGCAGGTAACAGAAAACACACACACACACACACATCTGGGTGTGCAGGTAACAGAAAACACACATCTGGGTGTGCAGGTAACAGAAAACACACACACACACACACATCTGGGTGTGCAGGTAACAGAAAACACACATCTGGGTGTGCAGGTAACAGAAAACACACACACACACATCTGGGCGTGCAGGTAACAGAAAACACACACACACATCTGGGCGTGCAGGTAACAGAAAAAACACACATCTGGGCGTGCAGGTAACAGAAAACACACACACACATGTGGGCGTGCAGGTAACCGAGAAAACACACACATCTGGGCATGCAGGTAACAGAGAAAACACACACATACACACACATCTGGGCGTGCAGGTGACAGAAAACACACACACATCTGGGCGTGCAGGTAACAAAACGCACACACATCTGGGCGTGCAGGTAACAGAAACACACACACATCTGGGCGTGCAGGTAACAGAAAACACACACATCTGGGCATGCAGGTAACAGAAAACACACACACACACACACATCTGGGCGTGCAGGTAACAGAAAAAACACACATCTGGGCGTGCAGGTAACAGAAAACACACACACACATGTGGGTGTGCAGGTAACAGAAAACACACACATCTGGGCATGCAGGTAACAGAAAACACACACACACATCTGGGCGTGCAGGTAACAGAGAAAACACACACATACACACACATCTGGGCGTGCAGGTGACAGAAAACACACATCTGGGCGTGCAGGTAACAGAAAACACACATCTGGGCGTGCAGGTAACAGAAAACACACACATCTGGGCGTGCAGGTAACAGAAAACACACATCTGGGCGTGCAGGTAACAGAAAACACACACATCTGGGCGTGCAGGTAACAGAAAACACACACATCTGGGCGTGCAGGTAACAGAAAACACACACACACACACATGTGGGCGTGCAGGTAACAGAAAACACACACACACATCTGGGCGTGCAGGTAACAGAAAACACACACATCTGGGCGTGCAGGTAACAGAAAACACACACACATCTGGGCGTGCAGGTAACAGAAAACACATCTGGGTGTGCAGGTAACAGAAAACACACACACACATCTGGGCGTGCAGGTAACAGAAAACACACACACATCTGGGCGTGCAGGTAACAGAAAACACATCTGGGTGTGCAGGTAACAGAAAACACACACACACATCTGGGTGTGCAGGTAACAGAAAACACACACACATCTGGGTGTGCAGGTAACAGAAAACACTCACACACATCTGGGCGTGCAGGTAACAGAAAACACACACACATCTGGGCGTGCAGGTAACAGAAAACACATCTGGGTGTGCAGGTAACAGAAAACACACACACACACATCTGGGCGTGCAGGTAACAGAAAACACACATCTGGGCGTGCAGGTAACAGAAAACACACATCTGGGCGTGCAGGTAACAGAAAAAACACATCTGGGCGTGCAGGTAACAGAAAACACACACACATCTGGGCGTGCAGGTAACAGAAAACACACACACACATCTGGGCGTGCAGGTAACAGAAAATACACACACACACACACATGTGGGCGTGCAGGTAACAGAAAACACACACACATCTGGGCGTGCAGGTAACAGAGAAAACACACATACACACATCTGGGCGTGCAGGTAACAGAAAAAACACACATACACACATCTGGGCGTGCAGGTAACAGAAAAAACACACATACACACATCTGGGCGTGCAGGTAACAGAGAAAACACACACATACACACACATCTGGGCGTGCAGGTGACAGAAAACACACATCTGGGCGTGCAGGTAACAGAAAACACACACATCTGGGCATGCAGGTAACAGAAAACACACATCTGGGCGTGCAGGTAACAGAAAACATACACACACACATGTGGGCGTGCAGGTAACAGAAAACACACACACACATGTGGGCGTGCAGGTAACAGAAAACACACACACACATCTGGGCGTGCAGGTAACAGAAAACACATCTGGGTGTGCAGGTAACAGAAAACACACACACACACACATCTGGGCGTGCAGGTAACAGAAAACACACACACACATCTGGGCGTGCAGGTAACAGAAAAAAACACACATCTGGGCGTGCAGGTAACAGAAAAAACACACATACACACATCTGGGCGTGCAGGTAACAGAAAACACACACACACATCTGGGCGTGCAGGTAACAGAGAAAACACACACATACACACACATCTGGGCGTGCAGGTGACAGAAAACACACATCTGGGCGTGCAGGTAACAGAAAACACACACATCTGGGCATGCAGGTAACAGAAAACACACATCTGGGCGTGCAGGTAACAGAAAACATACACACACACACATGTGGGCGTGCAGGTAACAGAAAACACACACACACATGTGGGCGTGCAGGTAACAGAAAACACACACACACATCTGGGCGTGCAGGTAACAGAAAACACATCTGGGTGTGCAGGTAACAGAAAACACACACACACACATCTGGGCGTGCAGGTAACAGAAAACACACACACACATCTGGGCGTGCAGGTAACAGAAAAAACACATCTGGGCGTGCAGGTAACAGAAAACACACACACACACACATCTGGGCGTATTACTTGTGTTGCACTTTATTTGTACCATTGTTTTATTAGTTTATCTTTTTACCTTTTTTGAGTTTAAAAGATAATAACGATAGTGTTTGATAAGGGGATCTCTAATTGTAGTCCTTCATAACCAAAAAGTAGTGCTTGAAAAGTCCTGGAATTTAATTTTACAGTATCTGTTCGAACCCTGTCTTCAGGACTGATTTGTCACACAAACCTCCAGCTATAGGACGCACCCTAATAAAACACTAGCAACCATGAATGCAGTAATATTTCTAATTGTACGTAAATCTTATAATGCTCATCTTCTTTAAAAGTCATTGGTTGTTCTGTCAACAGATGCCGGACCACTGCTGCCCACATCGGTCTTCACTGGCCTACAGGAGTCTGCTCAAATGAGTGTGTGTGTGTGTGTGTCTGACTGTCCGTGTGCCTCTGTGTGTGCCACTGCAACATGTGGAGCATCACTGCTGCTAGAAATAAAATACTTGTATTATTAAACCTTTATTTTTGCATGCATTTTGGATGTTTGATTAAAATCCAGCAAAAGCCCTTCAGTACATGAGTTGGTTCGGAACAGCACAATCTCACTCATACATAGGTGGAAATCACTGAGGGTTGTCCCCTCCTAAAAATATCATTAAAATATGTGTATTGTAAATAATATAATGATATATCTTTAATATATATATATATATATATATATATATATATATATATATATATATATATTGCGTAAGTGGTAAAAAAATACAAATGCAAACCGGACAGCAACAAAAGAAACGTTTTAACATATTGAGTCCCCCTCCCTTGCCTCGCAGTGCTTTGGTCCACTGCCTGCTCCCCTTTTAACAGACACACACACACACACACAACACCCTAGGTTACCTAGGTTGTTTAAAACCGTTCCCTCACACACACCCATAGAGTGTCTACAGCTCTCCATATTAAAATAAACTAAACTAATATGAAATAGCCTACATAGGTATGACAGACTATTTAATGACTTTTCAGCACAATATAATTAGTAAAACAGACTTACAAAATAAGGTTTGGTTAGTGGATATTGTAAACAGTCCACACAATGACGGTAGTGTAGTGATAAGTTACTAACCAGTAGGTGTCAGTATAACACTAACCTGTAGAGTGGGGGATTTGAAGCCAGTGTTATCTGAAAGGACAATAAAAACAAGTTTGTTATAAAACTGTTTATTCACTGGATTACGAAACATTACAGGTAGGTTTATCGGAAATGTATGAATGTCAGGTTTTACTAGCTGAGACTCAACACCTGTGACAACTAGCCCCGCGTCCCCTGTAGCATCAGTAGGAGGGGCGCGCGACTGATGCTGATGCTGAGCGTCTGATTGGCTGAGAGGAAGAGCCCAGGACGGTCCTGACGCGACGCTCGCTCGCTCCTCGCGCGGGTCAGACGCTCGCGGGGGTGATGTCATGTGTTTGACTGTCTGAAGACGCCGGACGGTCGGGCTCTCAGCATCTCTCAGTCTCAGGTAAACGCGTCTCTGACATTCTCCGTGGTTATGATGATGATGATGATGATGAGGATGATTGTCAAGCACGTGCGGTTCTGATCGATCACAAGCGAGATGAGTTCGTGGTAATTCACCGTGACATCTGCAACTGACGCGGGTTTTACTTCAGCTCGTCTCACGCGTCGATTTAAATTCTAAACTCGTGTATTTGTGTGAAGGCATTCATCTTAACGGTAGGCATGCGAATAACGAGGTGAGGCAGAACTTTCTCGTGCGTGTTTCAGCAGCTCGAGCTCCAGTAACGGTAGTTGCTCTGAATTACCGAGCCGTCATCATCGATCCGGTTCTGAACCTGAACCAGGAGCAGGACCGAACCGGATCCTGTGAGCGCGCGCCCGTCATCATCTCTCGAGCTCTTCAATAATCAAGCCTTCAGTAAGCAGGTCTTTTCACTGCAATACTATCAGAACATGTTGATCAGCGAGCTTAGCAAATAAATATCAAAATAAATATTAGTTGTAAGAGCAGTTTTATTTCACATTTAATTTTTTTTAAATGTGTGCAACTCTGTTACCAAATTCGGAACATGAGTTGTTTGATTTGTGTTACTTTCTTGCTAAACGTCAAATATAGACTACAGCAAAATTAAATGGACCAAATGTATAATACACTATGTAAAATTTTCAAATCTACACCAGAATGGAAACTGGGTTGCATAATAATGTCAAGATTAAATAAAAATTGACAAATAAATAAAATAATTACCAAACAAATATTTTCATATTAAAGTAAATAAATCTATATAAATAGAGGGGTCAGAGGTCACTCGTCATGTGTCGGTAACAATATTAACACTTGTGCTCCTCGCGGTCAGAAATTAGCGCATTGGAAATGAATGTGAGATCAATTTTTAAAAATTAAAACGTTTTTGAAAATATACATTTCATATAAAAAGAGTATTTTTAAACATTTTCATAACAATAAACATAAAATTCTGCAATTTTTTTAAAGTTCACTTTTTACAACTTTTTTCACTTCAGCAATAATCTGCCAAGTGTCGTCTTTGATTTCCATTACACGAGAGTAGATGTTAAAACTTCATGCTGATTTGTACTCGGCTTTCGCCAAGATAAGCAACACTAAGACGTAGCTTTACAGTAAACTATGCTTCTCCATCCATTTACGCTTCTTTCCATATGAGGGTGTGACTCCCCTTCTGTCCGGCGTTAACGGCTGCAGTGTACTTGGCGCGTTAGCACACACGACGGCTGCAACTACAGTGTGGTCTCCCTAGTGGACCAACACGACAACCGTCTGGATTGAGCCGAGTAGGGGACATCTCTAGGGTCTTCAAGTGGGCACCTTCCGTCCTCAGTGTTTCGTCGACTAGCCCACGACACCTCAAGAGGGCTCGACAGTGACTCTGGCGTCCCAGAGTCACCCCCCTCCGTCCCCCACTCAACTCAGCCCAGCTTACTGACCTCTACATCCCTCCTGCTGCTGAGACCTAACCACAATCTCACTATCTCTCCGCAACCCAACCATACGCGCCAACCCGATTGACTAAGGCTGTCGAGCCCCACTGGTGCGTTAAAGCAGTTACAGTGGCAACGGTTCCGTATGGCATACCACCTACCGCAAAACACAATATCTGCCCAACCACCCGTCATTCTATACTATACAACCTATACAAATTGAATAGTATACTATACAACCTATACTACACAACCTATACAAATAACCAACAGACTCTTCAAGTTTTTCAAGAATTCTACGAAACCGTAGCGTGGCGGCCTGTACCTTGCCAGCTAGAATCTTTCCGTCTCAACCACAGCCAGTTGCTGCTCCTTTCTGCTGCTTCAGATAAGTTCTTTACTGTGCGACGCAACTCTTGGCCGCTGAATCCGACGTCTCTGAGGAACCGGGTTGTAGAGTGTGCCACAAAACCTCGACAACCCACTTCCACTGGATAAACCTGGACTCTCCATCCTCGCTGTTCTGCTTCAGTGGCCAAATGAGCATACCGCAGTTTCTTCCTCTCATATGCCTCATCTACAGCATCCTCCCATGGCACTGTCAACTCTATCAGTTGAACAATGCGTGCTGATCCAGACCACAAAACAATGTCTGGTCGTAGGTTAGTGGTGGCAATCTCAGGTGGAAAAATAAGCCGTTGATCAAGATCAGCCAGCATCTTCCAGTCCCTAGCAGCTTCCAGTTGTCCTGGCCGAGAATTGGTGTTAACACCTTTTCTTGGTGGTTGCTCGCCTGGGCGGAGGAATGTTGTCTTCTGCGTGTAATGTTTTGCTAGAACATGCGGCAACTTATTGGTCATACTACGCTTGCCTTCCAATGCTAAAGCCAAACATCTCAGTACTTGGTCATGGCGCCAAGTAAACCGACCTTGGCTAAGAGCCACCTTACATCCTGTCAAAATGTGCCTTAATGTGGCAGGTGATGAACACAAAGGACAAGAGGGATCCTCTCCTACCCAGAGGTTTAGGTTCTGCGGTGATGGGAGAACATCATATGTTGACCTAATAAGGAAACTGATCCTACTCTCTTCCATTGACCAAAGGTCTTGCCAGCCCATTTTGCGTTGTTCCACACTCTCCCATCTCATCCACTCTCCCTGCTTAGCCTGGGAAATGGCCTTTATACTCCTCATCCTCTCCTCCTGCTTTCGCACCTCGTTGACTACCAGCTTCCTCCTTTGAGCTGGGCCTGCCTTGTGCCATTTAGGAGGAGCTAAACTGAGCCCAAAACCCCCTCTTCCATGCTGTACCTGTCCCACGATATCCCCTATTTGAAGGTCAGCCTTTGCCTCTACTACTGATTTCTTTGCTGACCACTTTCTACCAGTTTTTAACACAGGGGCTGCCTCCCTTACACATTTGTCACGTGACTCTACTAATGTCATTTCCAGTCTGACCTTGGCACACTTAAACTCCTCGGTTAAAGCAGAGACTGGCAGCTGCAATATTCCTTTACTATAAAGTCCCACTCTGCTGAGGCAGCGTGGAACCCCCAACCATTTCCTGATGTATGAACTTATTAACGCTTCCAGCTTATCCACTGTTGTCAAAGAAACCTCGTACACAGTCAGTGGCCACAGCAACCTCGGCAGTAGACCAAACTGAAAGCACCAGAGTTTTAGTTTGCCTGGTAGAGCACAACTGTTTATGCTCTTCAACCCTTCCACTGCTTGTCGTCTAACTTCTCCCACTCGAACTGTGTCCTTTAGATCTCCATCGTACCATCTCCCAAGACTTTTCACTGGCTTCTCAGAAACTGTTGGTATTGCCTCACCATTAATGAAGAATGTTTTATCTACTACCTTTCCTTTAACTATGGAGATGCTCCTTGATTTAGAGGGCTTAAATTGCATTCGTGCCCATTCAATATTATCTGTTAACTTCCCCAATAACCGATTAGTGCAGGCTACTGTTGTAGTCATGGTTGTCATGTCATCCATGTATGCTCTGATTGGTGGTAGTCGCAACCCAGAAGCCAAGCGCTCTCCTCCTACTACCCATCTTGATGCCCTAATGATTACTTCCATTGCCATGGTAAAAGCCAGTGGAGAAATTGTGCATCCTGCCATTATTCCAACCTCTAAGCATTGCCATGCAGTGCTGAATTTTGGAGTTGAGAAACTAAATTGCAAATCTCCAAAATAGGCTTTCACTAAATTTGTTATTGACATTGGTACTCTGAAAAAATCAAATGCTGTCCAAAGAAGCTCATGTGGCACTGAACCATATGCATTGGCCAAATCCAGGAATGTCACATGGAGCTCCTTCCTCTCCTTTTTTGCTGACTGAATTCGTTGCCAGATAACATTGATGTGTTCTAAGCATCCTGAGAACCCTGGAATGCCCGCTTTTTGAACTGAAGTGTCAATGAAGCCATTCTTTAATAGGTAGGTGGACAATCTCTGGGCAATAATGCTGAAGAAAATCTTACCTTCAACGTTTAATAGTGAAATAGGACGAAACTGACTGATGCTTGTAGCATCTTTTTCTTTAGGTATAAAGACTCCACCTGCTCTGCGCCATGCTCTAGGTACAACCTGTTTTTCCCATGCCACTTTTAACAATTTCCACAGAATTCGCAGAACTCCTGAAGCACTCTTGTACACTCTGTACGGAACTCCATTAGGCCCTGGAGATGATGAAGCCCTTGCCTTTCTCACAGCCTGCTCTACCTCTTTCCACTTAGGTGCACAGACCTCCATTTGGTATTCTGGTGGGTTGATAGGTGGTATGTCTGATGGAATTGACATATGCTCATGCCTTTTTGCATCTGTATGCGTTTCCTCCAAATATCTCTCTAGCTCAACTCTAGATGCTTTTAAGGTGCCATTCTTCTCACTGGTGAATAACTTCTTTACGAATTTGAATGGGTCTTTATAGAAATTAGCCCTCGTACGTTCCTTCTTTTTGTAGCGTTTCCGTAGACGCTCAGCTCTGCGTAATGTTGCCAGCTTATCTTTTATGTCCCTTTGTAAGAGATTGAGTCCCTCCTTCTGACTTTGTTCTGCTCTTTTCCATTGCTTCCTCAGCTGTCTCCTTTCTCTAACTAACCCTTCAATTTTCTGCTGCCGTCTAGACATTCCAGGAGCAGTTTGTACTTTTTCCTTCCTTTTTTCCACACCAAACCTCTCACTTCCATATGCGTAAATGATGTCCCCAAATTTATCCAGCTTCTTTTCAACTGTACCAGTTAATCTTTCCAATGCAAAGCATAGATCTGTGTTTACCGTATCCCATGCAGTTTTCTCACAAGCTCTTGGCCATCTAACTCCAGGCCTATGCCCGTTGAGGTTCTTTTCTCTCTTATGCTGGTTAGTCTGACCGGTTTCACAAGTCTGAATATGTTCATCACTATCTGTGCAAGCCCTCCTCTCCTCTATGACAGGGGTGCTGATATCCTGCGAGCTGTGGTTTGCTTCCTGTCGCTGGATTTCATTCGACTGACTTGACTGACTTCGTAAGAAGTACTGATCAATGCGAGGCCCTTGTCCCTTCTCCCTCAAGCATTTCATTTTCCCTTGATGAACCTTCAAACCCCTGACCGTTGTCGCCTTGCTCCAGCCACAGACACAAACCTGGAGTTCAATGACTTTACTAACTGCAGATCTTGAACTAGTCTTACTCTCCATACTCATATCCGTTTCCATTCCTAAGTCGTTAACCATGTTGTCCAACATCGAGTCATCTTCCGCCCCCGCTCTCGCAGACTCTAGGGGTATTTTTCTCTTTAATTTCTTAGAAGCCTTGGGCGGGTGTCTCCAGCATCCTGTAAACACGAAGCTGGATACTGCCGACAAGGGTAGCTAACCCTTACCAGCCCCATTGGGGTCTATTTCCTCCTGTCAGCTGTCTCTCCAGGCTGTCACAAGGTCTTTCCCTTGTTGCCAGCAGCACTATTCACCGCAGTCACTGGACGTATCCAGATCTTCATGATTTCCATTACACGAGAGTAGATGTTAAAACTTCATGCTGATTTGTACTCGGCTTTCGCCAAGATAAGCAACACTAAGACGTAGCTTTACAGTAAACTATGCTTCTCCATCCATTTACGCTTCTTTCCATATGAGGGTGTGACTCCCCTTCTGTCCGGCGTTAACGGCTGCAGTGTACTTGGCGCGTTAGCACACACGACGGCTGCAACTACAGTGTGGTCTCCCTAGTGGACCAACACGACAACCGTCTGGATTGAGCCGAGTAGGGGACATCTCTAGGGTCTTCAAGTGGGCACCTTCCGTCCTCAGTGTTTCGTCGACTAGCCCACGACACCTCAAGAGGGCTCGACAGTGACTCTGGCGTCCCAGAGTCACCCCCCTCCGTCCCCCACTCAACTCAGCCCAGCTTACTGACCTCTACATCCCTCCTGCTGCTGAGACCTAACCACAATCTCACTATCTCTCCGCAACCCAACCATACG
Source organism: Semotilus atromaculatus (assembly GCA_031834385.1). NCBI lineage: Eukaryota > Metazoa > Chordata > Actinopteri > Cypriniformes > Leuciscidae > Semotilus > Semotilus atromaculatus. The sequence goes on along the minus strand of JAULUF010000015.1, from coordinate 36,234,161 downwards.
CGCCAACCCGATTGACTAAGGCTGTCGAGCCCCACTGGTGCGTTAAAGCAGTTACAGTGGCAACGGTTCCGTATGGCATACCACCTACCGCAAAACACAATATCTGCCCAACCACCCGTCATTCTATACTATACAACCTATACAAATTGAATAGTATACTATACAACCTATACTACACAACCTATACAAATAACCAACAGACTCTTCAAGTTTTTCAAGAATTCTACGAAACCGTAGCGTGGCGGCCTGTACCTTGCCAGCTAGAATCTTTCCGTCTCAACCACAGCCAGTTGCTGCTCCTTTCTGCTGCTTCAGATAAGTTCTTTACTGTGCGACGCAACTCTTGGCCGCTGAATCCGACGTCTCTGAGGAACCGGGTTGTAGAGTGTGCCACAAAACCTCGACAACCCACTTCCACTGGATAAACCTGGACTCTCCATCCTCGCTGTTCTGCTTCAGTGGCCAAATGAGCATACCGCAGTTTCTTCCTCTCATATGCCTCATCTACAGCATCCTCCCATGGCACTGTCAACTCTATCAGTTGAACAATGCGTGCTGATCCAGACCACAAAACAATGTCTGGTCGTAGGTTAGTGGTGGCAATCTCAGGTGGAAAAATAGAGATCAAACTTCAGTCTGTCGCTCTAAAGCAGTCAAGACTTACCACAGTTTTAGTTGGAAATTACATTTTCAGGTCTTTGCTCAAAAAGTGAATAAATGGATTATAAATACAGCGTAAATATAATTTAGTACCATAAAATCCCCTAAAAATACAAAATATTAAATAAAAAACATTATCAAACTAAAATATAGTACATTCCTTTCATTTAAATAATAAAAAACATTCAGTAATTTCGGAACGCCACGCGAAGAGTCTATTTGTGTCAGTTTTCCTCTCTCTTGTAGATGTTTGTAAATGTAGACGTGAATTATTGTTTGTGTAAATTGATTTCCATTTTCCAATTAATGAGCGTGCCTGCAGATCAAGCTCTTTCCCTTGTTCACCATTTCTCCTGTACCAAATAAAAGCAGCTGGTCTCTGATAAGACTGTGCTGGGCTGATAGCGGTCAGGAAAACTGCTGTCTGATATAGAGAGGTCACTGATGCACTGTGGGAAACATGTCAGACTACCTGATCTCAGCCCTAAATATGACTTTTATTGCTGCAATTTAATGTGGTCTGCTTGATTCAATAATATTTTCATATTAGAAAAAACAAGTGGATTCCGATGCACATTTTTAAGCAATCTAACTAAACGTTTTTTTACAGTGGATTGCACAGATGCCCATCACTTCAAAGATGGGTTTCAACATTTCAAATTTGGCACCATATTTGCTTTGTATATTATATTTAATTGTTACATGATATTTAAAATATTAAAAATCCCCCTCTGGTGAAATCCAGCTTTTAATGTTGTTTATATGTCTATGTGGTGTTTTTAATATGCTTTAACACACACCATGTGTAAGTTCATTGCTGAGTACAGCATTGCTGAGTATTTCCTCCTTAAAACTGCAGTGAACCAAAGACAGTCTCAAAAACACGGTGTGAAATCGCTGGTGTTTCTGACGTCACAAATGACCTTGTAACCAATCAGATCAACGTGTGATCGTCAACCAGTGGATCTCTGAGTGAGGGAGTGAGTGGAGGCGGGGCTCATTTGCATATTCATAGAACCGCGCATACCTAATGAGTCAAGGGTGTTGAGTTAGGCATGAATTTTTTTTTTTTCAAGAAAAAAAAAAAGTTTAAATATGTAATTTTGGTGATCAAAGGTGAGTTTTAAAGGATAAAATTATTGACTACAGGGGGACTTTAAGTAATAAGGCCATCTAGGGCAGGCCATTAAAAGTGCAATATTGCTTTTAAACCTGATACTATATAATAAAATCTTAAGGACAACATTTTTAATTGTTAATTAAAATGTTTGGTGCCTTGCATGTTATGGTTAAAGTCGGCATGAAAGTGAAGTTGTGCTGGTCTTTTCTTCTCTATTGTGTCGTATATCCGAGTGAAACGCTTCAGGAACAAGAACAAATGTGGGCGGGGCTTGATTGTGTCCATGGGGAATTGATTGGATGGTTGTGGTTCTCTTTCATCATCTCGTGTTCGAGATCCACCTATGGGAAGGGCATCCGTACCTGACCTCTGCAGAAGCATCCAATTGCACCAAGTCTGGCAAGATAGGCAGAAGCGCGCAGCCAATGCCAGGTAAGGCCCGACCCCTTACCTGAGGGCATATAACGCCTGCAGGCGCTGCTGTTCTCCAGTTGACACTCGCTTCTCGCGATCTCTACACTGCTACAGCTCGGTTGGATTTACGCTGCTCACCTTATGTGTCTGCAGGAGGCCAGATCAGCCAGACAGTTGTTTTTCTACCAAGTTTAACTGTGTTTTTTGCTGGAATGTCACTCTCTAAACCTGCTACTTCCCCCGGGAACAGCATATCACGGGCTGCCCAGCCGTGTGTGGTGCGCTGATTGCCGCAAAGGACCTTCACCCTTTCTGCGTGGTCTGCTTGGGCCTTAAGCACTCGGAAGAGGCTTTGGAGAACCCGGAGAACTGCAGTCATTGCCTGATGTTGCCGAAAAAACTCTTGCAACGCCACTTTAAAGTTTCCGCTACCAAATGTGTGTCGAGCTTGTCTTTCTGACTCGGATGGGGGACTCATTAACGATGATGCGCTACCCGTGGCCTCCCGGGGTGTGACTTCTCTTATCTGAGCTGACCAGCCCAATCCTGTGTTCCCTGAAGAGGACATCTTCATGGGCAACCTCCCGCTTGTCGACGAGACGGCCGGTTCTGGCGATGACGACGACACGGGACTTCTCGGGGTCTCAAAGGACGAGGAGGCTATCCCGCCGTCTGGCGTTCCCCAGGCCAACGCCCCCACGGCCTGTCTCCTCCCTATGTTGGACGATTTAGGCCAACAGTTGGACAAGGGATCCCCCTCACCCGCACTGTGGAAGGAGATCATCACTGTCAATGACCTCGTCCTCCTTAACACTCATCAGGCCGCTCAAACCTGCGCTTTCTGTGGTGGGAGATCACGCGCTCTGGCTGAACCTGTCGGGCCTTCCTGTCAGTGAGAAGAGGCGCAGCGCGGGCGCCCTGGTAGAGTCCGGCCGGGCTCTCTTTGCGTCGACAAGACAAAGGAAGATGAGGCCTTTAAGTTATGCTTTCCCAGGAAGGTGGCCCCACGTCAGGTGCCTCCTCGCAAGGGGAATCCCATATCTAAGCAACGCCTCTCACACTGGCTTGTGGACGTTATAATTTTGTCATATGAATCGAAGGGAGTGCAGCCCCCAGGGGACATCAGAGCTCATTCCACGAGGGGCTTAGCCGCCTCTTGGGCTCTGTTAAGGGGAGTATCGCTGCAGGACATCTGCTCTGCTGCCAGCTAGGGTTCTCTCCATACGTTTGTGTGTTACTACCGGCTGGATGTCACCAGAACCTCGGTAGCACATTCTGTTTTGGGGGTGGGGTCGTCTTAACCCTTCCTTCTCTTGTGTGTGCCACACACATATTTCATGTCCTCCCTTTACACAGCAGTTATGTGTGTGTCCGTATGGCGGGTTCATGATTATGGGACGTGTCAGGCACCGCCCCTTAGGGTGACCGTCTTTCTCTGGCTTACAGAACCTCACTGTGAGTGTATTGGGCAATCAGGGAGCCGTCCATGTCTCTCCCATAGGTGGATCTCGAACACGAGATGATGAAAGAGAACAATAGGTTACTGTCGTAACCCCGGTTCTCTGAAACATCGAGTGGAGAGATCCACCAGCTTTGCCTCGCTTGCTGCACGAGAAGCGAATATACTTACTGGAGAACAGCAGCGCCTGCAGGCGTTATATGCCCTCAGGTAAGGGGTCGGGCCTTACCTGGCATTGGCTGCGCGCTTCTGTCTGTCTTGCCAGACTTGGTGCAATTGGATGCTTCTGCAGAGGTCGTGTACGGATGCCCTTCCCATTGGTGGATCTCGAACACGAGATGGTTCAGAGAACCGGGGTTACGACAGTAACCTATTGTTTGCTATTGGCTGATCTCATGTGAGTGACAGGTTGCCCCGCCCTCGTCATCTGAGAAGAGAAGAGATTAGCTGTCAATCTGATTCAACATTACCAGGAACATGAATTTAACACAATAATGACCTGCACCGATACATCATTCATAATAAACAATGCAATATTACATTAAAAAAACAAGAACTGTCAATTTTAATTTCACTGTGACTTTAATGGTTATTCTCTGTGATCGTGGTGTTCAGAATGAGCCTCTTCTCATAGTGTGAACTGTTCTTTATAGTCGTCTGAAGACGACTTTCTTATGTTTCTTATGTTATGACGAACATGTTTCTCATGTTCAGTGTGAAAGCTCCTCAGAGACAGATGAAACATCAGCTCATTGTGCTCCTGGTTATTTCCTGACCCCAAACACAACAACAACTTTATGAGCTCAGTCCATGAAATGCTGACGCAAAGATAGTTCTTCTTCCTCCTCAGTCTTTTTCCAAGATACTAATATATACTCGCCTCTGTCTGATGTCTTGAGCCTTTTCATTCAGTCCATGTTCACAACATATTGAAGTAGTCATATGAGAAAGGAAATTACTGGATAAAAAGAAATTACACCATAAATCTTTGGCAGTGAATGCACAGACTACCCGCTGACTGTTCATTTTACATTGGACTTGATATCGTTTGAACATATTTAATTGTGAGGAACCAGGTAAGGAGTTTCACCTTGACAATAAAGAACAAGATTGTTGAACAACTAAAAATAATGTAAATTGACGGGAGTTTGTCATCTGATCAATCTGAAGGATGTATGAGTCTGATATCTGTAAGTTGTAGAGCCTAGTCTTACTGTATTATCAACACAAGGATGACACAAGTGTAATCAAATAACATTTATTACTAAAAAGAGAAACAAGAGTAATCAACACAATAGGCCTACTAATTGAATACCACGAATGATAAAGGAATGAAGTGCATAAGACGCAAGGGTCCTAAAATCTGAAACAGGCCCTTAAGTAAGTGCAAAAAAGGCCCTTATAAATCTGAAACACAGGCTTAACCTCATTCAGATGTGCAGTTCTCAACAACACAAAAGCAGATGTTTAGTAGGATGTTCATGCTGCTCTTTTCCATAGATTGCAATCAGAAATAAGATTAATATGCTAAGGAAAAAGCCAAATAGGCTAAATAGAAAGCACCATGAAAGTGTATTTAAAATACTATTAAACCACTGTATTATACCTTTCCAATGAAAAACGCATTTCCAAAACTAATTGTGACTTTTACTATAGACAGAATGTGCCGAATGACCTCTTCTGAATTGTGCATATTTAACTGAGCTGTATGACTGTCACTTTAAGGAGTAGTTCACTTCACAATTCAAATTTCCTTACAATTTACTCTTCTCCACGTCATCCAAGATATTCATGTCTTTCTTCAGTCGAAAATAAATTAAGGTTTTTGAGGAAAACATTCCAGGATGTTTCTCCATATAGTGACTTCAATGGGGTCCAATGGGTCGAAGGTCCAGATGTGAGTTTCAGTGCAGCTTCAAAGTCTCGACACGATCCAGCCGAGGAATAAGAGTTGTATCATTTTATAACAAAAAAAACATTTATACACTTTTTAACCACAAATGCTGGTCTTGCTTGTGATGTGACACTCATTACGTGATCACATTGAAACTGCAATTTGGACCTTCAACCAGTTGGACCACATTGAAGTCCATATGGAGAAAAATCCTGGAATGTTTTTCTCATAAACCTTCATTTCTTTTCGACTGATTATGAAAGAAAGAAAGAATTACTGAAAGAAAGACATATATAAAAAGACTAATATCTTGGATGACGTGGGGGTGAGGATGTTTTCAGTAAACTGTATTTCTGAAGTAAACCAAAGAGACTTTAATTGATACATGGCACCTGTAAACACATCTCCGGAGTGAACTGACCTGAACTCACACTAAAAACTGAACTCATTTACATCTAAAATAGAAAGTGAAATCTTCTTGAAAAATGTTTTTCACAAGACAGCGATAATATGGTTTCAATGTATGAAAAAGATTGATGGGAACATTCTGCAAAACATCTGCTTTTGTGTTGCACAAAAGAAAGACAATCATTCTTTATTTGATAAATATAAATGATTTGTCAATCAATCTAAGAGTCTTAAATGAAAGAAAATGTAGATTTCAGAGGGAGTCATGGCATGCAGCATAATGCAAATGATTTCAGGGTTGTCATAAACAACCATTTTATTAATCATAAGGGCTTAACTTGTATACATTGAAGCATTTAACTGCAAAATATGAGGGATAAGGTGACCCTGGAAGATATTTTATACCCTGCAGATTGAACATGACCTCATCAAACTGAAGTCGTGTCACATATGTTCCTAAACTCATTTGAAAGTTGACACACTGTAGTTTTCCCTCTGGGTCTGAGACTTTTCCTACAGGATCACCTACACAGTGTTCAGCACTCGAGTCTCACGCTGTCTTCTGTCTGTTGTCATAGAAACGCCATCGCAGAACAAGCTATGCGAGTAAGAGAAGTCTGCCTTGTTTAAACATCCTTGTGTTGTAATAATTAGAGACACGCAATGGTGGGAAATGCACATTTGAATAGATTAAATCGTTATTAATAACATTAATGTAGTTTTACTACATTACATTAATGTAATTATTTTACACCGAATTTGCTGAAGTGTGTTTTTGCCTGAATGGGTCCTGTTTTAATTATTATGCAGTTTGTTTTGATTGGCTTTCAGTAGTTGAGTGAAAGTTGACTGACAGGTAACTCATCGCGCCTCGAGGGAAGCTGAATGTTAACAGCTGTATTGTATTGAATATAAGGTCAAAACAAACACATATCTCAAATTCAAAAATCAGTCCTTTCAATTACAAGTCATCATCTCTATATAGCCTTGTGTTCATGTCAGACCACTCCTTAGCTACATCAGGAAAGGTTTACAGGTTCAACCCTATTGTAATTGTAAGGATTTTTATTTATTATTCCGCCATAAAACTGATCGGCAGACCAAACCGTAAGGCCTAGAGACTTGAAACTTGGTCAGGTGGTCGCCACCAAAGTCCATTTCAAGGAAATTCTGTTCACTCTGCGGACATATTTGCAACGCCTCCGGGCAGTATTTCAGGCATCAAGACCAAGTCCTATCTATTTGAATGGGGTCGCATTGTGCTATTCTTGGGCTACTTTTGTTGTACAGACCTGGCAACCCTGCTCACAATTAAATAACATATATCAAAATGTGAAAACGCTCATAACCATAACACCTGTACCATTTGCCGTAGACTCAATTGCCTTAAACAATTGGAATCCTAAAGATGAACAATATTACTAACTTGAAACTGACCGAAACTTTACAGCAAAACCTTACTTAGAACCAAGACTCAACGGAAAAGCCCCTCATGGACGACTGCTGTCACATATAAATATAATACAACAAAACATCAAATAAAATAGTCCAGGCCTGGTCCTCTCTCGATCTCCACTGTCGTGCTCCTCCTTTGTGCTTCTGCTCCTCCGTGAGTGATACGAGACCGGTGCGTCGTGCAGGTGTGTCTCACCTCCGTTCTCCCATGGCCCTCGTCGGTGTGTCTCACCTCCGTTCTCCCATGGCCCTCGGCCTCGTCGGTGTGTCTCACCTCCGTTCTCCCATGGCCCTCGGCCTCGTCGGTGTGTCTCACCTCCGTTCTCCCATGGCCCTCGGCCTCGTCGGTGTGTCTCACCTCCGTTCTCCCATGGCCCTCGGCCTCGTCGGTGTGTCTCACCTCCGTTCTCCCATGGCCCTCGGCCTCGTCGGTGTGTCTCACCTCCGTTCTCCCATGGCCCTCGGCCTCGTCGGTGTGTCTCACCTCCGTTCTCCCATGGCCCTCGGCCTCGTCGGTGTGTCTCACCTCCGTTCTCCCATGGCCCTCGGCCTCGTCGGTGTGTCTCACCTCCGTTCTCCCATGGCCCTCGGCCTCGTCGGTGTGTCTCACCTCCGTTCTCCCATGGCCCTCGTCGGTGTGTCTCACCTCCGTTCTCCCATGGCCCTCGGCCTCGTCGGTGTGTCTCACCTCCGTTCTCCCATGGCCCATGGCCCTCGTCGGTGTGTCTCACCTCCGTTCTCCCATGGCCCTCGGCCTCGTCGGTGTGTCTCACCTCCGTTCTCCCATGGCCCTCGGCCTCGTCGGTGTGTCTCACCACCGTTCTCCCATGGCCCTCGTCGGTGTGTCTCACCTCCGTTCTCCCATGGCCCTCGGCCTCGTCGGTGTGTCTCACCTCCGTTCTCCCATGGCCCTAGGCCTCGTCGGTGTGTCTCACCTCCGTTCTCCCAAGGCCCTCGGCCTCGTCGGTGTGTCTCACCACCGTTCTCCCATGGCCCTCGTCGGTGTGTCTCACCTCCGTTCTCCCATGGCCCTCGGCCTCGTCGGTGTGTCTCACCTCCGTTCTCCCAAGGCCCTCGGCCTCGTCGGTGTGTCTCACCACCGTTCTCCCATGGCCCTCGGCCTCGTCGGTGTGTCTCACCTCCTTCTCCCATGGCCCTCGGCCTCGTCGGTGTGTCTCACCACCGTTCTCCCATGGCCCTCGGCCTCGTCGGTGTGTCTCACCTCCTTCTCCCATGGCCCTCGGCCTCGTCGGTGTGTCTCACCTCCTTCTCCCATGGCCCTCGGCCTCGTCTGTGTGTCTCACCACCGTTCTCCCATGGCCCTCGGCCTCGTCGGTGTGTCTCACCTCCTTCTCCCATGGCCCTCGGCCTCGTCGGTGTGTCTCACCTCCGTTCTCCCATGGCCCTCGGCCTCGTCGGTGTGTCTCACCTCCGTTCTCCCATGGCCCTCGGCCTCGTCGGTGTGTCTCACCTCCTTCTCCCATGGCCCTCGGCCTCGTCTGTGTGTCTCACCTCCGTTCTCCCATGGCCCTCGGCCTCGTCGGTGTGTCTCACCTCCTTCTCCCATGGCCCTCGGCCTCGTCGGTGTGTCTCACCACCGTTCTCCCATGGCCCTCGGCCTCGTCGGTGTGTCTCACCTCCTTCTCCCATGGCCCTCGGCCTCGTCGGTGTGTCTCACCTCCTTCTCCCATGGCCCTCGGCCTCGTCGGTGTGTCTCACCTCCGTTCTCCCATGGCCCTCGGCCTCGTCGGTGTGTCTCACCTCCTTCTCCCATGGCCCTCGGCCTCGTCGATGTGTCTCACCTCCGTTCTCCCATGGCCCTCGGCTTCGTCGGTGTGTCTCACCTCCGTTCTCCCATGGTCCTCTGCCTCGTCGGTGTGTCTCACCTCCGTTCTCCCATGGCCCTCGGCCTCGTCCTGCTCGCCACACCGTGTTCTTGTGATCTTGATCTGCTGTCTTTCGTCTGCTCGTCTGTCTGGTTACTCCATCTTCCAATAATTGTCTGTATATCTAATGCTTTGTTCGTGTCCTGAGATTTTAAACTCAAAAGTTTGTCCAGCCTCCTGGATGAGTTCTGACCAATTAGACACTGTCTTTATTTGAGAGGTGGCTGTTTCTCGTCCTCGCATCATTAATTATGCGCTATCTATGGTCTCTTACCTTCCTGTTCTATTCAGAGAGTACAGTTTAGACATGATTCCTATTATACGAGTATAATACTTTTTACACAGATTTCAACCAATCGATCTTCTGAATTATGAGCATACGATCACACTGATAGGAAACAAGAAAGACTTTCAGCCAACCATTCAATAGTTATAACAATTGCATGACTTATATGTGATCTAAGCATAATAGTCATATATATAGCCTAGGTTCTAGATATGATATATAATTATATTGAACGATGTTTGATTACAAGTCTGTCAAGACTTGTTTTGGGATGATTTTATGTATTTTGATGTGTAAAGTCTCAGTCTCTGTGGTTTTAAGAGATTTCAACCCTGTTTGATCTCAAGACAAAATATTTTTTTTAATATCTAATGTTTTAAATAAACCTCACGAGGGAGCATATGCCCTGGGACCCTGCTAAAACATTTCAAGAACTTCACACTTCCAAGACTTTACCAGCTTTTTCACCAAAAGGTGAGGTGTTATTACCAAGATGAGGTGTTATTACACACAATATTAAACATTGACTTGAAAGCTGATTAAGGCCATGATCAGAGTTCCAGGATACGTAATACACGTCTTAAAGTCCCCCATTTGTTCCTTAAATCTTATCTTTGATAACCAAAATTACATATTTAAATGTTTTGTCTTTGAAAAATGTCTTCATGGCTTAAAATATCTTGAATGTAACGCCCAATTTATACTTCTGCGTCAAACTCACGCCATAGCTATGTTGTAGGCTGTGTAGCACTCGTACCCTTCGGCATACCCTGTGCACCTCTCCAATAATGTAACAATGCGTCAGTTTTATGCGGACGCAAGCGCTGTGATTGGTCTGCTAGAACCCCCCCTCAGGCTTCACATGCTCCCTCTGCATGTGTAATTGCGCGTCAACGTGGACAACAATGCAGAAGTGAAAACCAATGCATAGCCTACAGGCTCTGGCGCAGTCCAACGCAGAAGTATAAATCAGCCTTATCTCGACACCCTTGCCTCATTTAGTATGCACGGTTTTATGAATATGCAAATGAGCCCCGTCTCCACTCACTCACTCACTCAGAGATCCACTGGTTGACGATCACACATTGATCTGATTGGTTACAAGGTAGTTTGTGACGTCAGAAACACCAGTGATTTCACACCGTGTTTTTGAGACTGTCTTTGGTTCACTGCAGTTTTATACACAGCAATGCTGTCGACTTATGAACTTACACATGGTTTGTCTTAAAGCGTATTAAAAACACCACATAGACATATAATCAACATTAAACGCTGGATTTTCACCACAGGGGGACTTTAAAACATAAAACAGCTGGAAGAAGCTTCATTTGTGAGAAGTCTCATTCAGATGTACCTTGTTTGTTACACCAAAATATCTAGTCCTTTGAAAACCTCCCCTTCTGCCCTTCATATCCCAGAATCCCCAGAGCCTGGCGTTTGCCCTGGAGCGCGAGGACAGCTGATGGACCTGATGGACCTCTCTGAGGTAGGAGCGCTGCTGTTTAGGTCCCTCATTAGGGCTTAATCAGGTGAATTGTGTAATTGATTAATGAAGTTGTGGTTGTCTTGTTGTGTTTGCCCTGGAGCACACAGTAAAGTCTTCACTGAGGGCGGCATCCAACCGCACATCTGTGTCTGTGGTTTTCATGCTTCATGACAGTTAAGCTCTTTCAGCAGTATTATAACATTAACTTAGAACAGCTCAACCATATCAAGCTCCTCATCCTAATATTGGGCTATTAATTTGAATGGGAGATTTCTGTTTAATGGTATAGCTAGTACCACCTCATCTTCTAGCACGAGATTTTCAGATGTCTTCACCTTTTGACACATGGCCCTTTTCCATTCAATCATGTTGTGTGTGAATGATGATTGTCGTAGCTTTAGCAGTTTCCATCAGCTGTATTCTGGTTTGAGTTTCAGCTCGAGCTGTTAGTTACTCACATATATACTCTTCTGTTATTACAGTCCTCCATGTGATCTAGTCTTACTAGTTCACTTCAGAATGTTTGCATTTGGTTTATTTGTAAGCAGTTGGTCTGTGATGTCTATAATTTTGGTCAATGACAGATATATTCTCATTATGTAAATTACATTAAATCGCAGCATTGTTAAATTCTTGATTCTGATTTGTTGATGATAAAAGGCTGTTGATTATTATTCTAAAATTGCACAGATGGTGAGTAATTCCAAGTGTTTTCAGCACGACTCAGACTAGGAGCAGTGGCTTGGGTAGAAAGTAGAGCTCTATGAGGGCAACAACTTGACATTTTTCTTGAGATTAACAGATTTATATTTGTTAAGTGTGAAATGAGTGGAATAATTGTGTCTGGGCGGCTGAATTGATGACCTGAAAATAAATGCTGATGTTTCTGCTTCGTGCCAAGCCACATTACCACCATTTATCTTCCATAATTCAGCAGGTCAACTTTCTCATTTCAGCAGAATTATACAGGATACTGCTGCAAAACGAAATAACAGATACATGTATTGATTATTTTTATTTTGCCTGTCCAGGCTTTGACAATTGATTTTAAATATAGATATCTCACTTTTGTACACTGAATGTGTCTTTGGTCTGACACCCATTTCAGGTTGTGGTGTCTCTACAAGGGCTCTATGGTTGACACGAAAAAAGGAAAAACACACAAAATATAAAATCAGATAAACATGAAAATTCATAACTGATATTAAGTATTTTAATTACATATACCAATGTCCATTTATTTGAATTACACCGTTTTAACAAATTATAAACTTGTTATTCTTCTAGTTATTTAACTAGAGCAGCTAATGAATCGGATGTCTCACACATTCACTGGAAATAGGTGAACATGAGATTTCTCTGAGACTCACCAGCTGTAACAAACTGCTCCGAGACACAAAGCCTGAGGATCCAAATGCAATGTTATAAAAGGGTAATCCACAATCGTAGTCGAAAACAGACAAAGGTCATGAACAATGGTTAACCAATAACAGGGCCACAGGTAAAAACAGAGGAAACCAGGCAGAAATCTCAAAACCAAGATACAGGAAACCAGGAGAATGCTCAGAATTGCAGCATTACTCTAGACAAGACTTCGCAATGAATTACTGAGATTACCAGACTTATATAGGCTGAGGGCATGAGCTAATGAGACACAGCTGTAAACAATCATGGATGTTTAGACAGGGCAATGAACTATTGGAAATAGACATAAGCCCTATTCGCACGGGATTAGTACTATATGGTGACCTCTAGTCATTTGTAATAATTGCGGAGGTTGTCTGTGATCTTAATCCCGTGCGAATCGGTCATGTCTGTAATTTGTAAAGTAATAATTCCCCCGCAAATTACCTACCATATTTCGACGAACACCTAGGTCCTGTGGGAATATTAGTCCCGTGCGAATCGGCATCTCTGTGATTTGGCGGATCGTATATACTTTTTTCAAGGTTTTTGTTTCATGCGCGCCTTTTTATCCATCTTTCGCGAAGAATGGAGGCTGCGCTGGAGTGCTTTGATAGTATTTTGGGTGCTGGGTCATATCACTATACACCATACAACTATACAATTTGCAGAAAGAGAAAGCTGAAAATCATCAGAAGAGCAAAAACAAAAATAATGATTATATGGAGATGAATGGTATAGCAGCATGCGGTAGGGAACATTCTTCTGTTTATGATATATCATACAGATAGACCTATAATAACGGCAAGACATTTCCAAGCAATAGCCTCGACGTCATCCGGGAGAAAAGTCAGTAAATTTGAGTATAATCACAGGCTTCGGTTATCCCGTGCGAATGCGCCACACGAAATTCAGATGTGGGGGGGGTAATTTCTAAATCACACAAGGTCCACAGATAGTACTAATCCCGTGCGAATAGGGCTATAGACAGTAAAAGAAATGGACACAGCGACCCCATAGACTTCAACGGAGAAAAGTGAAGTCAATTAGAAGCACTCACTTCCTGATAGCCAAGCGTACTGCGAAGGCTCACACTGAGCTGGACGACACAGATGTGACGTGAGCAACCTGACTGACAGTGGTACGTCTTCTACTATCTGTGCCAAGAGAAATCTGAATTCCTCAAAACGTTGTTGAAAATATTTTGTCCCGTTGCTTTTATGGACTCTCTATGGGCTTCTCCCTTGACTTTATCTGACTTTATGCCTCCTCGTCCACCCAGTTGCCTCATAGACAGTAAAAGATTACCCGCGAGCGTCTCCTCCTGTCTGTACGGTAATTTCTCTACTGTGTGATAGAGAGTCGCGCGTTATGACGCAATTGTTAGCCTATTTTTACAAAAACGGCTTCTACGAGGCCATAACGTAAGATACAAGGTAATGGAGCCCTTTATACATTGTCGTGTTTCTTTAGAAATAAACAATGGACAAATTGAGTCTTTAAACGCCGCAGATGTAAAGTTATTCGCTGTCAAAGTGACACATAAAATGAATGGGAGTCAATGGAATGCTAACGGCAGGTGAAGGCTTGTTAGCCAATGGCGGCGCCCGGGGAGACTTCAGTTTCCGGCTGGTGGATTATCCCCTTGTTCACGCAAGAATAAAATGGTCACGTGACTCACGTGATGACGCGAGCATCGACGTGTTCTACTGGTTCTGGGAACAAAGGAGCTGATATCCATTTAAAAGGCATCGGTTTGTTGTCCACAGAAACCTGATCTCATTGAACTGAAACTTTTCCACACATTGTGTGGTAAGAGGTTGCCATCCTGTTTCCCTGCTATTTACTACAATAGTGTTAATGATGTCAAATGAATCAGTTATGAAACAAATTCAATTTCAGCTGCACAGGGAGCCCTACAGAAGACAATAATGTCGTCATTCAGCTCAGTGTCCTTCAGTTCAGATGAATAAATGTGTGGATGGTTCATAAATGATGAAGTTCAATTCAGCAATAAACAGCTCTACAGAGAAACTCAAAGGTCTTCACTATAATATACAAGTCATTTAAAAACAATATAACAGACATATATTACTATTTATAATAAAACATTAATTAAGCAGTTGTGCAACACTTTAATTGGCAAATAAAAGAAATAAAAATGCACGCTGTTTTTTTTTTACGTTGTTAAAGTTTTATGAATTCATTTGTTTAGATAATTATAATGTAACCAACCCATTAAAATCCATAACAAGTGAAAACAGAAAACATACAGCTTTTTACGCTTTCACAATCTAGTTTTAGTACAGTGTTGTCGCGTAAACATCCTCAAGCTGTCCATCAGTATTTGACCAAAGCGTTCGCACCGACACATGGAGGAACTTTGTCATTTTAAACCAAAAAGTTTAATAAATCAGAGTTATTGAAATACTTGCTATATTCCAAGACACACACTAAAATTGCAATATGCATCAAATCCTTAGCCAAGCATTGTGATAAGATCACATTACAGTTATCTGGCGAATCCCACTCATGCCTCACAAACTCACACAAATAAGTCGGAGGATGTAATATACAATTCCATAAGCAATAAAGAACATCCTATCTCGCTTCCAATACAGGATTGGTAATGGAAGAAAGTGTTTGAAGGCCTTAAACAAACACACCCTCCATTAGTCTATCGATGAGCTGTAATGATAATGGCTCGTGTCTCAGCGAGTCCTCGTTCAGATCACGCTTTACAGGGCACACACTTCTGCTGGAGGAGAACTGATAATGGGCCGTTTCATATCGGGAATCTACTGTACTACTCTCTGTAGGGGAAAACATCCGTCAAGCCTATCTGGACAAGGGTATCACAGAAATCAACTCAAAATACAAAACACTAACAGAACAAAGACACTTTCCACAATGGTCCAAACTATTATCTAAGCTAAAATGATCTAAGCATGAAAAGTAGCTGGTTCTAAATGCATTCAATGTCTGTAAAATAATGCTTTTGGCCAATCCAACTTTTTGACCTTTTCAACTGTATCACACAATAGAAATCATAATTTGGGCAACACTTTAATTTTTACTAACTTTAAAACTATTAACTAGCCTAGTTACTTATTAGCATGCGTATTTCTAGGATATTGGCTGTTTATTATTACACATATTAATGCCTTATTCTATATATATAAATTTAACAACTTTACTAACTATTAATGAGGAGTTTATTGAGGCAAAAGTCATAGTTAATGGTTAGATTGGAGTGAGATTTGGACCCTAGATTGACCATAATTTGTTGAAGTGATATTGAGAGAGTCGTCCAGTCAAACACATTGTTGTGTGTGTGTGTGTGTGTGTGTGTGTGTTCAGGGCTGAGCGTGTAACTAATGTGTAGCAAATTAGCTCTAAAGAAATATCAATAATCAATCATAACTTGTTATAATTGATTATGAATGTTTGGATCAGTTAATAGAATTAACTTAATGTAGTAAAATTCATATTTCAATCAATTAACCTGTTTGTGCCGTGAACACTCTTGTTTATGAATTCTAAGTAATGTACATTTCCGGGGCATGGGAAATGTCTCTCTTACTGTACAATACTACTAAGAGCAAGTAGTCATGGTTAGGGACTCCAGTATGAGCTTGAGACACAGACAAGTTTACATGTGACATGAACTAGGGCTGGGTGATGTGACGATATTATCGTATATCAACGATGTGAATCAAATATCGCGATATCGATAACAGTGTAGTTACCAGACGATAATCGTCAGTATCGAAAGAATTACGCTTGTTGCCAAATGCATTATAAATATTTTAGTAGTTACCATACGCTTACCTTTTTTAGTGTTTATGATGCATAGCTACCGTTTGTGTTAAAGCAAAACATTTAAGGAATGGATAAGACGTTGGTTGTGGGTTTTCATTATACATACGCAGAGAGTTAATGAGACGCATATAGCTTGGCTACAAGTTTAAAACCGCTCTAAAAATATTATAGGCTATTCAAATATAATGAATATAATATAAATAATACAAATATTAATCAAACGTGGAAACCTGGAAAACAATTAGCCTAAAATCCTAACTCTAAAATGAAAATGAGACAGCGAAACCTTTGAAAAAATAGTTTATCCAGGACACAATGCTAAGGATATTCAATCATTTAGACAAATTGCATTGATCAGTAGAACAAGTTATTTTAAAAGCAATATATGTTTAAACAAAAATCACCTTAACATCACCTTAACCAGGCGATCTGTGAACCACCGTGAGGGGTTTGATCAGGGTTGGAGCAACACTCTGGCCCTCGAGGACCAGGCCTGATCTAGCCTATAGTAAATGTTGAAATTAACATAATTCATTATTACATTCATTATAATATCAGGTTCATTATAAGTTCATGTTTACTAATGAAACCTTATTCTAAAGTGTTACCAAAATAATATTAAAATAATAATGATATTAAAATATAATGGTTAGCTTAGCGTTACGAGAGATGATCTTGGAGAAAGCCCCATTGATGGCCCGGCATACACCAAAGGCTCGGTCTGTACTGGGCTTCTCCTTCTGAAGTGAACTGTTTATGCCGACATTCAAATTGTGCCCAAAACAATTAAGCCATGGCCAATTTAGTTTCCGCACTGCTGCAACGACATTAGCTCCGTTGTCTGTGGTGATACATCCATTCTTTAACACTCTCCAAGAGACTATCTGCCAAATAATCTGCTGTGTGGCTCTCAGGCACACGTCCCGAAGCAGTTTGATTGTAGTACCCAGTCTTTGTCTATGTAATGAGCAGTAGTTGACATGTAAGGTGCCATCGTATTGCTGCTCGACCTCATATCTGCCGTAAGCAGGACTGATGTTAGTCATAACCGTGGTTTTCACTGTATTATACCGCTCTGGAATAGCTGTTCTTGAGAAATAACTCTGACTGGGAACTTACTGCCGGTCAAAAGTTTGAAGCATGGACCGTAATTCTGCCTGGTCCACAAGACTAAGAGGCATCATCTCTGTAACCAGAAAACGGGTCACAGCAAGAGTGCACTGTCTCCATTTTAAGCTGGATTTATCGTACTTCTGTCCACAAGCGAACGCAGCAGCAATCGGACTTAGACTACAGTTTCCCTGCTTTGAGACGCGGCTGTAGAGCGGGGCTCAGATGAGGCCGGTACTGCCGGATGGTGTGTGTGGATATTGTGGAGATTAGTGGTCTGCGCATCTTTAACCTTCATTAGTTTTTTGCACAGCCTCCAGATAGCTTCTGTTGGATCCGCTGGGTCACCATTTGCATTTGGTTTAAATCCCTAATACTGCCAAATTAACGATGAGCATCTTTTCTTAGATCGTCATCGTCTTTCCCGCCATCGTCCATTTTATGGCGGGAAAAAATTTATGTTGGACATGAGCAATGGCGCGCGGGTGGGCGGGATCAGTGCGGAGTAGACGATATTAAATTATATAGTGATATTGAAGCACCAAATTTAGTACACAATATAGGCCAACCTTATTAATAAAGAATACTTTATAGACGCAATCAGATTATGGACAACACCCATAGAAAACCATTATAAAACGCTTCACGTGCAATAGCGCATTGCATCGGCTAATATCACTGATACATCTTATTGTTTTAATACATACGTTTTAATATCACCGTCTTACTGCATTGACGTTAAGCTTTTTCGTAATAATAGGCTCTATGGGAGGAAAACTATATAGCCTACAGACAAGAGCCTAGATATGAACGCGATGCGTAGCGTTTCACGTTAATGGCATTTTCCTTCCCGAGCCCGTTAAAAAGAAAAAGCTTAACATGAAATTTCGCAGTTAATCATTTTGATACTATATTCATCCCATACAGTGGAGACTGAAGTGTGTTGAGCAGATGGTGACAGTCTCTGTGAAGAACAGCTTTATTTCTGTGCTGTGATTCTCTGTTTGTGCTGATGATGACAGTCGTCAGTTGTTCAGCATCATGTGCAGCATTTATATAAAAGCACTGTTTTATTCAGTTGTGCTTGGTTAGAAGAACTGTAAAGTTGTGGAACTGTTTCGGTGAACAACTTGTTAACTCTTTCTCTGCCATTGATGGAATTTTCCATCATTTGTGACACAACATTTTTCCACTGTTGTACAGAATCTCCAGATCAAAACGCAGGAGAGGTAGATTTTCAATTGCTAAGTGCTGAACAAGTCATCATACACAATCCTTGATATTTAGCAACCTTTATAATCACCATTTGTGTTTTTAAAACCCTTTGGATGAACGAAAACAGAATGATGAACATCCATCCCTATAACTCGTCATGCGCTTTCGTTTCTCTGGTGCATTGATTACAAATCCTGCCAGTATGTATCGATATTGAAACATGGATTTCTGAATAATAAATCAAAATGCTAATAATCAAATTAATCGTAGCTCTCTTGCTTACAGCTGACTCACAATAGAGCGATACTCACTCTCAAACCATTGATAAAGCTGCCAACTCATAGCGTGGCCACTACTGCTGAAATAAAACACTGAGGTCCTTTCATTGTTTTATGTTTCTATAGTAAAATAGTGCCATTTTCCTGCTATCATTGTTTATTAGGGCGAGGAGAAGGCATTTAAGGAGACTTTATAGCCTATAGCCATTTTTATTTTCTTTATTTGAATATGAGACTATATGAGGAAATGTTATGCATTAAATAATAATGTAATATTTGGGGTTCCTTAGACTTAGGGGTTCCCATGATCACTTTAAATCAAGAAAATTCAAACCAAGAAAACTCATAGAGATAATCTTTGTAAAAAAAAAATTCCTTGGTCTAAAATATTTTATTGGCACATTGCACTCTTTGTTATATTCCTGCATGAACATGCTTTCAAGTTGCTTAGTACAAAATAAAACTTAAGTAGTTTTGTTTCCCTTTTTCTTACCCTAGACACATTAGAAGCATTTTTATATAATCAATAAATTATCAATTACATAACCAATAGAATCATTTTGAATGTGAAAAAATCATTCTTGAATCAAAACCCTTTGAATCGTGAATCAAATCGATTTAGCCATCTAAAATGTTCAAACCCGTATCATGTGTAATGTCTTCGACACAGAGTTTAAAATATTATGGCACAATAAATCACTCTTTTTCATCACTGCTGCCACAGGACAAACAGTACATTGCATCCAGTTTCAGAAAAGGACGTGGTCGAGTTTACACTCCCCAAACTAGCACTGTTAAATTCTCTTATTGGAGCTTCAATTTCAAAGATGTAAATATTTAAATATTATATTATACTTTATTTACATTTTATAAAAAATATTATATTATACTTTATTTACATTTTATAAATCAACGTCTATATAAAGTAGGGCTGTAACGGTACTGTACATGTATTTGTCCTGAACCGTACGGATGTCACACATTCAGTCATGGGCGATCCACACTTCGATCCAGAAGGGAGCGCAGCAATGCAACGCTGTTTGCCAACAGTAAAAAGCGCAGAAGAAGAAGAAATGAAGATGATATGTTACATCTCAACCAGTGTTTCAACAAAAGAGTATAGAAGTATCAAGAGGCGAAACTCAATTGAACGCTCCATTGCAACAAACGCACCCGTGTGCAGATCTGCAGCTCCGCCATCTTGGGTGACAGTTAAAGGGTTAATTTAGTGATAACAATGAATTAAAGGTACAATATGTAACATTTTTGCATTAAAATATCCCAAAATCACAAGGCCAGTGTTATATATTTTGTTAAGTTGATAAGCTACAATATTCCAAATGTTTCCAACTATTTTTTAATCGTGAGAAAATTGTGATTTTAACCAAGGAAACGGGGTGTGTGAGCAGGGGTGAGCTGGGAGTCGCCGGTCGATGACGTCATATCCGCGTTACCCTCGGTTTCCGCCGTCTATGGTTTCGTCGTCTGGGATTGCACAAAATTGCGATTTGAAAACACGGCCAATGGAAACACGTCAATTTCGCAAAAACTCCCATATATCGGAAAAAAGATTTTATGGTTGCATGAGGTGGTTTTTCAAGCAAGAAAATGAATATTTGGCAAAACAGCAACAAATTCTTATTTTTTTGCACATGTACGGGTCACCTGACGTTGAAGACGCGGTGGGTTTGGACAGAAGACGAGACAGAGCTCTTCATTAAACTCATAAAAGACAAAAGTATCACAGGAATAAAGGATTATAAACAATAAGACTATAGGTTTCAGTCGCATAACATCGGTTAATAGAAACGGCGTCATTTTGCAATAGTTTTTTATCGACATTTAGAAAATATAGTTTTGGGCAAATCTGTAGTGTAAACGCAGCTCGTGTGAGCTTTGTGTGAGCTCACAAACTGAGGTTTGTACTGATGTGTAGTTCAGAGCCGGAGCTGAAGACGTGGATGACCTGAGGAATCTCAGAGTAAGCACTCCGGATGATTATTTCATAATTTCTCACACGAGGAGCGTTGAAAACAGCTTCATCTCTGCCCCCCCCATCACTTGTTTCCCCATCCATCATCCGGGCGCTTCTAATCAGACGCCAGCGGACGGCAGGATTTACGGTCGTGTGTGAGGGAGCATTAGTAACGCACTGTAAATCACACTCCTGACTCCTGCATTGATCGACACCAGCTAATTTAACAGTGCTGGCATTAACCTATTAGCCTAGTGTTTACTAGTATCCTAATGGTCACGTGTATTTCTTCACACATTTTATGTCATTGAATCCCGAAGGCCTGCAGTCCATTAGCACTGTGTGTCTGTGCATGTGAACCTGCAAAACCTCATAAAACCAAGCTTTGAAATGAACCATTGATTTCTGGTTGATGGCAGAGATGTATAGCGGATGTCTGAGGCTGAGAGAGTTACTCGTGTGTGTGTGAGCCACAGTGAGTGTCAGAGGAGGTGTGGTGGAGACATGAGAGCGCCGTGAGATGATTGGGAGTGTATTAGTGTAATAAATGAGCCGTTGGCCCGCAGCTTCACTCCACACACTCCAGACTTCTCAAGGTCTGAAAAGGTGGCCTGAAACAAGCCATACAAATGAACCAATTTGATCAAACCCATAGGACATTATTGGACAGACGATTTTGAAAACCACTGAGCTGCTGAACATGATTAATCTGCTACTTTAATCAGTTTCTCTCCTAGACTGGGATTCTAGTATTGAAGTGATCATTGTCGCAGTGTAAGATTCGCCCGCTGTTGCTCTACAGTAGAAGATTGGATGCTGTATTCAGTTTGAATGGTTGTGTGAAGTGTATTGGTTAGTTTTATTGTTGTTCTGGAGGCTGTGAGATTGAAGCTTTAGTCGCACCTGGACTCTGTGTTCCCCATTACACACTCTCTCATAAATCTGATGGACCTGCACCACAAACCGCCACAGTAATTTAACAAGCTTTCTCACACACACACACACACATACTCTCAAACTGGCATATACTGGTTTACAGGGACGTAATGGTTTTTATACTGTACAAACTGTATATTCTCTCCCCTTAAGGTCCTTTCACACTGAGTCCGATGGGTAATAATTAATTGCAAAACAATACAAAGTGTGGGTGATTTTGTTGTCCTCTCTCTTCTTAAAAAAGAGAAATAAAGAGGAAATATTGGGTTCATCCAATCGTGAGATTTCTTCGAGAGGAAGGAGAGTTCACTGAGGGATTAACCTGAGCAAAATGCTTGCTATGGATGCGAAAAACACAGAAAATCGAAACTGATCTGAATTTTTTTATGACAGACTAAAATTTTGTAAACGTGATTGACACAACGTGAGGTCTTATTAATTTTTTAACGTGCACAAATTCTATTCTAAACTTCCTCAATGTAATAACATGATCATATTATAAAATATCAATTATATATTTTTACTACTATCAGGAAACCGGTGCTTTTGGGGAGAAGCACAAATGTTTGGAGCTGCTGGGCATCTCCTAATGCTGTACCTCATGTGCCCTTGTTAAATTACCACAAGATTCGCTTAATTAATAACATGAAGTTCATGAATGAGCTGATTCAGAAAATTAACCGAAGCCCCTGTCCTCTTTTGCCATGGGCGGACTTTAGGACAGGAACATATAAGACCCAGTGGACATGGGACATGCTCAACCAGTGGCTCTCTGACAGAAGACTCAACAGTTTTCACACACATCTTGAAAAATCAAAGTCTTTAGAAAGATGTATTTTGGTGTTGTTTCTCTGCATACACGCTCAAAACTGTCGTGAAACCCTCCAGATGAGAAGCACTGATCTACAAACCAAAGCTTGAATGCGTCTTATGTTATGTGGTGTGTATGTTGCGACATCCAAGCTGAATTTAATGCTAAGGGTAAGAGATTTAACCCAGAATACACTCACCGGCCACTTTATTAGGTACACCTGTCCAACTGCTCGTTAACACTTAATTTCTAAGCAGCCAATCACATGGCGGCAACTCAGTGCATTTAGGCATGTAGACATGGTCAAGACAATCTCCTGCAGTTCAAACCGAGCATCAGTATGTGGAAGAAAGGTGATTTGAGTGACTTTGAACGTGGCATGATTGTTGGTGCCAGAAGGGCTGGTCTGAGTATTTCAGAAACTGCTAATCTACTGGGATTTTCACGCACAACCATCTGTAGGGTTTACAGAGAATGGTCCGAAAAAGAAAAAACATCCAGTGAGCGGCAGTTCTGTGGGCGGAAATGCCTTGTTGATGCCAGAGGTCAGAGGAGAATGGCCAGACTGGTTCGAGCTGATAGAAGGGCAACAGTGACTCAAATAACCACCCGTTACAACCAAGGTGGGCAGAAGAGCATCTCTGAACGCACAGTACGTCGAACTTTGAGGCAGATGGGCTACAGCAGCAGAAGACCACACCGGGTGCCACTCCTTTCAGCTAAGAACAGGAAACTGAGGCTACAATTTGCACAAGCTCATCGAAATTGGACAATAGAAGATTGGAAAAACGTTGCCTGGTCTGATGAGTCTCGATTTCTGCTGCGACATTCGGATGGTAGGGTCAGAATTTGGCGTCTACAACATGAAAGCATGGATCCATCCTGCCTTGTATCAACGGTTCAGGCTGGTGGTGGTGGTGTCATGGTGTGGGGAATATTTTCTTGGCACTCTTTGGGCCCCTTGGTACCAATTGAGCATCGTTGCAACGCCACAGCCTACCTGAGTATTGTTGCTGACCATGTCCATCCCTTTATGACCACAATGTACCCAACTTCTGATGGCTACTTTCAGCAGGATAATGCGCCATGTCATAAAGCTGGAATCATCTCAGACTGGTTTCTTGAACATGACAATGAGTTCGCTGTACTCAAATGGCCTCCACAGTCACCAGATCTCAATCCAATAGAGCATCTTTGGGATGTGGTGGAACGGGAGATTCGCATCATGGATGTGCAGCCGACAAATCTGCGGCAACTGTGTGATGCCATCATGTCAATATGGACCAAACTCCCTGAGGAATGCTTCCAGCACCTTGTTGAATCTATGCCACGAAGAATTGAGGCAGTTCTGAAGGCAAAAGGGGGTCCAACCCGTTACTAGCATGGGATACCTAATAAAGTGGCCGGTGAGTGTATATCAACAGTGCTGCAAATATTTTTATTTTTTCATTTATTAGCACGAGTATGGAAGGTGTGTGGTGTTTTTCCTCATGTGTTTTAAACCAGCTCTACAAATCAGGCTCTGTTTTATGTATGTTTTGA